>JAVSBV010169364.1:0-13957 GCA_033117975.1 Parotocinclus spilosoma | reverse complement strand
TATATATATATATATATATATATATATATATATAGAGAGAGAGAGAGAGAGAGAGAGAGAGAGAGAGAGAGAGAGAGTACATAAATATAGTATATATATACATGTACTATATATAGTAATATATGTATAATGTATATAAAACAACACATCATTAAGTGAAATCGGACTTTTGCACAGTACTGTACAAACGTGTTTGTGTGTGAGAGAGCGGGAAAGATGGTTATGAATTAATTAGTTTGTCACATGTAGTTTGTAGATTTTCTTCCATATTAAGGTCAATACTGATACACACTAGTATCCCCTTATAGCAGTACTAATATATAATATAGAGTTTGGACAACATCTGGACAGCGTAATGTGCGATTTCAAACAACATTTTGTGATCATAAAGTGACATGTACCTGCGTTATTATATTGCAAAATGCCAAGTTCTGTAAATGTCAGAAAATAATATTTGACCTTACAAATACAAATAATGTGTTAGAATGTCTAAATTAAAATACATGGCATCACCACTAATGAAATGATTAATTCAATTCTGGTGGTTCAGTTTAATACAAGGATATCTTAAAGCATGTTATTAGGAATGTTTAATATGTTTAATATTGTTTATAATAGTAATGTTTAATATTGGGCTTTAAGTTATAAACAGCTGTACATTCAGGCAATGCTTGTGCCATGTGGATTCAACCTCGGTAATGTAAATACACTTCTCCGCTGTCTTCCTAACATACAGGCTGCACACATCGACTGCGTGTTGGTAAGCTGCGAAGACGGAGAACAGCAGCAACACGAGGCCTGCGGACTCACAGAGGTCAAGTGACATCCACACCAGCCCGCAGGCGATCAGTAAAGAGACCACGCCAGTACCAACCAGACACAGGTACAGCTTATTCTCTGTTTAGTTGTTTCTAGGAGTGTGCTGGGTAAAACATTGCTGTAGCCAAGGTCGAGATTTTACATAAACAATTACATTTATTTAAGGTTTAAAGTGGGAGGCACCAATGTTTGGAACTAACATCTAGAAGGAGATTGTTTAAAATACATCATCAATCATACAGCAGTGACACGGATTGCTTGATTAGAAGAACAGACATAAAGTAGCGGCTTGGATTTATTGACAGAGGAAGCCATAATGATTAAACAATGACTGCAATCACTTTTGTTTTGTCCTTTGCTAACAAACAAGTGACTGGCTAACAAAAGAGAACTGACCAACGTGACCAAAGGCTAAAAAATGCGAAAAAAAAATGCAAAAATGCAACATTATTTTACCTGCCCTCTGTTCGGTTTTTGTTACGTTTGCATCAAACTCTGTGGCTTCTGTTGATGTTCAAGTTCAAGTTTATTTATATACTATGATGTCATAGCAACAGAACAAGGAGACTGATTGCATTTAAAAAAGACTTTTTGGAATGACAGTGGGTCAGCCTATGTATTTATTAGAATAGATGGCGCTGTTACCTGTGTAATAAAATCATCTGGGACAGTTTCTTAAGAAAGAAGATATGAGACCAAAAACATGGTTCCAAGAGAGAATAAATGGCTTTATTACTGTTCATGTAATTTGGGAGATAAACATAAGGAACCTGAACTCTGTATTTAAGATGTTTGGCTAAGGACAACAATAGGCATGAATTGTCAGTATTTGGTCTAATGGGACTGTGTTAGCCTAGTGGTTAAGGTACTGGCCTCTGGACCAGAAGGTCCAGGGTTCAAATACCACCTCTGCCAAGCTGCCACAGTTGGACCCTTGAGCAAGGCTCTTAACCCACAATTGCTTGGATTGTAAGATTGTATAAGTTGTAAGTCGCTCTGGATAAGGGTGTCTGCTAAATGCCGGAAATGTAAATGTAATGTCATTAAACACACTAAGCTAACTACAAACCTATTCGTTCCAGTCTTGCGCTAAAATGAAAACTGTTGACCAGGGTAACAAGTTGACCTGTTGAATTGCTTTCAGATGTTGAACCTTGCTATAAATTAACCTTGTAACCTTTTAAGGAAACCAAGGAAAGCCTTGTAAACATCTTGTCCGTTATCTTTATTGCAAATTTTTAACCAGGTGCTGACATTCCAAAGAAAATGCCTTGTGTCTGGCGAATAAATCTAAACATTTTACATTTTCAGGTTGCTTTTTTCGTGTTTTTTTGCGGTTTGTAACGACTTTAAGAATCTAACACAGCACTAACACACCATGAGGTACAAATCAAAGGGATGAGGCAAGCCATAGCTTAGGCAATGGACAGAACAGACAGTCAGACAGATGCAACATGGAAAAGCACAGACACAGAAGGGTATAAATAGGGAGGGGGAGCTGGCTGTGGAGGGAGAAAAGGGACAAAAGTGAGAAAACACAGCATCATAATAATTGAGACAGTAGCTAGTGCTATTACTGTGATGTTTTAGTATCTTGGTCGTGACTTTGTAGAGTGGTATCTGGCCAAATTAATAATAAATAAATTAATGAACTAACTACAACTAACTCAAATAAGCACAACCGCAGTATGCATACGAGCACCTCTGTGTGCACAACTGTTTGAACCTTGATGCAAATGGGCTACAGCAGCATGAGAACCCACTTGGTGCATGAGACTTCAGTTCATTCAGATGGGCTCAAACGGAACTAAAGAACAATGGAAAGGTGTTCTCTAGTCTAATAAGTCTCGATTTCTGATGCGACATTTGGATGGTAGAGTCAGAATCTGGTATAAACAGCATGAAGCATTGGATCCATCCAGCCTTGTTAAGATCAGTGGTTCAAGATGGTGGTGGGGATGGTGTCATGGTGTTGGTGGTATTTTTCTGACACACGTTGGACCCCTTAATGCCCACTGAGCATCGTTTAAACTCCATAACCTCCCTGAATATCGCTGACCACGTCCATCCCTTTTTCACCACAGTGTACCATCTTCCAATGGCTACTTTAGAAGGATAGCACAGCATGCCACTAAGCTCAAATCATCTTAAACTGTTTTTTTTTAACATAACAGTAGATTTGGCTGGCCTCCACAGTTACCAGATCTCAATCCAGTTGAGCACCTTTAAAATGGGGTGAAATATGAAATTCATCATGCTATCATGGCAGTATGGATCAAAAAATCTCTCCAGAATGTTTCCAGCACTTTGTGGAATCTGTGCCACGATTAATGAAGGCAGTTATGAAAGCAAAGGGGGATCTAACCTTCTGCTAGCACGGTGTACCTAATAACGAGGCTGCTGTCATCTATGATTGTTAAGCCAGTCATGCAGGGATGGAGGTCATGGAACATTTCATATTTCATTCAATTCAATTCTGCACAGACAATTATTTTTATTCAGGCTGGTGCTAACTGTGATTGTCCAAACAAACTATTGGAGCATTTTTGTTATTTTTAACAATAGGTGATACTTATTCCACTATTTCTTGTTGGTAAATTTCTTGTATCTTAGGGACATGCAGACTTATGTGTGTCTATCATTGTTTTGCAGATATGTGTGTGCCTTCGCTGAGCTTGTTTTCTCCTAGCTCAGAGGAGAGTATAGAAAATGGCTTAATGCCCCATTGGACAAACACACACCAGAGAAATGCCCAGGTACCCATACACTAGAACACAATACTGTAGTTATACTTACCTATACACTATTAACTGTACACTATTACACTTGACATGGTCAGTGGCTCATGCTGTTCTCAGCTGCCAGTTCAGTGGTCACACATGCATGACTGGATATGTCTGATGGAGATAAGGCAGTATGGAGGGGATCCCAGTGAGCCAGTCAACAATGAATTCCGGGATAGGCTCCGGCCCTCAGGACACGCGAGCTTAAACAATAAAAGAGAATAAAAGTAATTCATAATAACAAACCTATCCATTCTATATTTGTATTTACAACTCCAAAGCAGAATACGTTGTGACAGTATTGAACATATATGTATACTTAAAAAGAAAACACAATGATTCTTACATTTATTTTGACTTTTATTTTATTGCAGACAGTATGACCCTGGGATATTTCATGTTCTCCCCATTGTGTGATGGTCGACCATAGATGCTTCTGTACCCAAAGCAGTGCCCAAAGCAATGTAGGGTTGTTCCTGCCTTGCGCCCTAGGCCACCGGCTAGGCACCGTCTCTTCCATGACGCTGTCCAGGACCAAGAAAGTCAATGAATGAATGAATGCTTCCATCAACTTCCTAATAGTCCAAAATTGTCCCAGTGCCATCTTTTTGAAATGTGTTGCCGATAAATATTGAAGAAATTAAGTTGACTAGACAGAACGTTTAATATCTTGGGATCATAATGTCTGCGATGCAAAAAAATCATATTGATTGTAGGACACACTATGTATTTATTTTACTTGCATTTTTATACCTTCCCAAATTCTAATGATTAGTAGTAATATATAAACTATATTGCAAACAAATATTCACTCACCCACCCCTATAATTGCATTCAAGTGTTCCAAAAACCTTTATGGATTCAATCAAACAGCTAGGCATGCAGACTAAATCTACAAGCATTTGTGATTTAATGGGTCTCTTTCAGGAGTTCAGTGAATTTCAGCGTAGTATCGTGATGGGATGCCACCTGTGCAGCAAGTCCAGTCGTAAAATTTAATCGCTACTAAGTATTCCACTGTCAACTTTATGTTAGTATTGTGAAAAAGTGGAAACGAATGGGAACGACAGCAACTCAGCCATGAAGTGGTAGACCACATCAATGACAGAGCGGGGTCAGTGGATGCTGAGAGGTTGCCAACTTTCTGCAGAGTTAATCACTACAGACCTCCAAACTTGATGTGGCCTTCAGATTAGCTCAAGTAAGTAACAGTAAGTGGAGAGCTTCATGGAATGAGTTCAATGGCCGAGCAGCTGCATCCAAGCCGCACATTACCAAGTGCAATCCAGTGGTATAAAACATGCCGCCACTGGAATTATCTATCTGGCAGAATGGGTCTGGGTTTGACGGTTAACTTGTCTGACTGCCTCGTGCCAAGTGTAAGTGTAAAGTGTAAAGTTTAGTTAGCATTGTCTTTCAGGAGTTGGCCTCAGCCCCTTAATTCCAGTGAAGTAACCTATTAATGCTTCAGCATACAAAGACTTTTAAACAACCTCCTGCTTCCATTTGGAGCTGGCCACTTACTGTTTCACCATGACTATGCACCAGTACACAAAGCAACACCCATAAAGACATGAATGAGCAAGGTTGTTGTGGAAGAACTTGACTGACTATTCTTCACAGAGTCCTGACCTCAACCCAACAGAACACCTATGGGATGAAACAGAGCAGAGGCTGGCCTTCTTGTCCAGCATCAGTATCTCACCTCACAAATAAGTTTCTGGAAGAATGGTCAATAATTATAATAAACAAACCATGTGGAAACCTTTTAAGATGAATTTAAGCTGTTATAGCTGGAAAGCGTGAGAAGACATCATATTAAACTGGGATGGCACTCAAGTTCATATGGGTGTGAATAGAGACAGGCAAGTACTTTTGGCAATGTGGTGTTTATAGAGATGTTTGTTCCCCACAGACTCCAGTACGCAGAAAAAGAGTTAAGCATGTCTACAACATAAACAACATTATCTTTCCTATTTTACTGCCTGCCCCTACTGTAGTGGAGAAACAGGACATCATGACTCCCAGGTAAAGTGTGGGTAAGGCGATGTGTTTATTGGCACTGATAGTGACTAATAGTGTCTTATAAAGTGTCTTATAATAGTGTTTTATAAAACTTGAGTGTAATGAGTTATGAAACAAGAGTGTAATTCTACCAGGTTTTCTGCCTTTCAAGACTGATTCTCTCTCTCTGTGGTAAATGTCAAGTCGCAGTAGTTTTCATGTTATTCTGACGTGAACAAGACAGATTTTTATTCCCTTTCATAATTCCTATTATCTCTGACGTTGATTTGACGGACGTTAATTGATGCATGCTAATATTAAAGAAACGTACAAAGCATTTGATTTTTTTCTTCCTTTTTGCTATGTTTGCTATTTTACCTACGTCAACCCTTAACATGGTTTCAATCGGGTGGTGTTTTTGTGCTGTAGACTAGTGCTCATTTTAGTCTATGCTTAATCTGGATAAGGGTGTTTTTGTAAGGTGTAGCTTAGAGCCGTTTTCGGGTTGTGCAGTGGTTATGAGCCTAGGTGTCATTCTGTATGAGAAAGAGAGACACACTGTTCATTTTAATTAAATTCACATTTATTTTTATAGCGCTTTTTACAACGGAGCATTTTCTCAAAGCAGCTTTACAATCCTATATTATTAAGGGCCAATCCCAAATTGAGCAAGCCAAGGGTGACAGGGAAAGGAAAAACTCCCTGAAAGTAGAAGAAGAAAACCTTGGGAGAACCAAGACTCAAAATGGAACCCATCCTCCATGGATGGTCTGGATGATAATTAAATAAATACTTAAAAGTATATTAAAGTTAAACTATAGTAAAGTATATTAAAGTATATTTGTGTTGACTGTACTGTAGTAAAGAATGAGGAGGAAGGCACTCATTGGGGTCTAAAAGGCTTAAACCAGTAGTGGAAATGATTTTTGTGGAAAAGATTATAATCCAAAACAACCAATCCCAATGATTTATAATACAAGATTTTGGAAGATCTTGAAGATCTAGGAGTGACTGACTGACTCCACTGAGCATTTATAGGGGCACTTGAATAGCCAAGTTATTTGCATTTTATTGTTTTATGAAATCAAGCTTGTGGAATCCATGGCAGCTGAAGTACAGGTTGCCATCACAAGGAGAACATGCCAAATATAAATCATTTCTGAAATTTCTCACTCTGTGTTTATCACAACTGTGAGTGACTGAAGTCATTAGGACATTCATTGAACATCAACCTAACAAACAATTATTGATAGGTTTACAAATAGTGTGAGATTAGTTGTATTTCTATTATTGGAAATTTGTGTCACTGCTTCCTACTAATTATAGATAATCATTTTATAAGCGGAGAGATATAAAAGGAAAAGGGACTGTGGTGATAAAGCGGTTAAGGTACAGGACTGCGGGCCAAACGTTAGCCAGAGTCCAAATCCCACTTCTGCCGAGCTGCTACTGTTGCGCCCTTGAGTAACGGCCTTAACCCACCATTGCTTGTGTTGTAAAATTGCATGAGCTGCTCAGGATAAGGTTATCTGCAAATGTCATTGTAAAAAATGAGTATGTTGTTACAGATGTTTGTTTTAGTAATGGACAGCAAAGTGCTATTTTGGTGGCCGGCACATGTTTGTATGCCAAAATGTTTGTTTTTTGTATTCTCTGTGTTTCAGCTGGAGGACAGTAAATATACCCCAACTGGTAAAGAAAGGAGAGGAACAAAACACAGATCAGGTATGTTCTAAATCTGATTTAATGCTTGTTGTGATTTGGTCAAAAGATTCATAAACGTCCAACAGTTTTCGTTGTTGCATTACACCTTAGGCCAGACTTGCTAATTGCTCGTTCCTCGGATGTCCCTACTTAAGAATCTACTGAGGAGGGAGGAAAAAAAGGACTATGAGGACTATGTGGAATCAATACAAGAAAGGAGGAAAAAATATAAATACATTTTTATTTTTAAATAAAATTTATTTAACCTGTGAATTGGAATCTGGAAAAAAAATAAATGAACAGAAGAATACCATTGGCTCTCCACCGGAGGGCAGAAAAAGCTAAAGAAATATATATATATATATATATATATATTTTTATTTTAACCATTGGTGCTGCGGCGGATCCAAAAAATACCCAAAAAACATTTGTGTTCTTCAAATATGATCGTCGGCGGATCTGCGAAACAAGCAATAAAAAAGTCTGGCCTTACTCATTATCTGTGGTGGTGAATTGGTTCATGTACTGGTACTGGTCTAGTGCTAGAAGTCCCAGTGTTTTTGTTTTTTTAAAATGGTATGCATGACTGCTTTTCAAAGTTTAGTCAGGCATGAAAATGTGGTTTGTGTTAAAGGTTTACAACATGCACACAATCAGTTCATTGACAATACCATGGAATAAAAAATGAACATTTATTCATCTTCTCAACCTTTATTCATCATTATTCAGTATTTAGAATAGAAAGGTGGGACAAAACTGTAGTGGCAGAAGTAGTTACTAGAGGGTAAGTGACAATGTGATGCAGTGATACTGAACAAAAGTTGAATTAGTGCAATATATGTGCAGTAAATAATCTAATCATAACTGGTTATCTGATTATTCAGGTGGTCATTTAAACAACATACTCAAATCTACCAGATCAGATAAGGTCCAGCAATCAGATTATAAAAATCCAATAAAGAGAGCTAAATTTTAGCTGAGTTATTAGATTTCCCAGCAAATGTATATCCAAACACACATTACATGTACATATTACACACATGCCTGGAAGCGGGACAAATGTTTTTTCTCTATGAAGTCACTTACAAATATTTGTGCTTTTTTCTAGAGTAGTTCTCTCTCTCTCTCTCTCTCTCTCTCTTTCTCTCTCTCACTCTCTCTCCCCACTCTCTCTCTTAACCGCAGCACCCGCTAAATGGTTAATAAACATTTTTGGGGGATATTCTAAAATGCACTGTATGTTGGAGAAAACTAATTCTACTACTACTACTACTACTACTAACAATAATAATAATAAAAATAATTGGCCCATCCATTATCTTCTGTTTAATCCACACGGGTTGCAGCCCACCCAATGCCCACTCGGCAGCTTTGAGCAAAAGGGCAGGAACAACCCTAGACAGGGCGCTAATCCATCATGGGGCACACCCATAGAATTACGCACACAGCCACACACTAAGGGACACTTTAGAGACACCAATTAAGCTAACACGCATGTCTTTGGACTGTGGGACGAAACCGGAATACCTGGAGAATACCCTCCCATGCAGACACTGGGAGGACATGCAGAAAGGACCCAGACCTTCCTGCTGTGAGGCAACGGGCCTAATATAATAATAATAATTATTATTCAAATAATGAAACAATAAGATAATAGTAAGTAGGAGTTTATCACATTCATCTGTAAGATTATTGGTTGGGTGCAAAGCAGCCATATAGATCCATGAAAGTCAAATGTAAATCCAAATGTAAATCCAGAGTTTTCTCATTTACTGATTACACCAGTGCCTAGAAAGGTATTTAAATGACTGACAAAGATGGATTACTGACAAAGTCTTATTTTCTGTAGTTGTTGGTTTATTAAGTGTATCTGAATGCACTCATGGGGTATGAACCCAATGCAGATGGTAGGACATCAACATAAACTCCTCTCTTTTAGGTGGAGCTGCTCTCAGACGAAGCGTTTTCTTCAAGACATCAGTGCTGCGAGCACAGAGAGAAACTCCGCTGGAGCTGTTTGGAGAAGAGTAGGACACACAGGTGAGTATGCAGGGTCTCTGGTGGTGGAGCGGTTAAGGTGATAAAGTACTGATCAGAAGATCCAGTGTCCAAGTCCCAGCATTTCCTCACGCAGGTTGTCCAGTGTATCATCCATGGATGTATCGGGTGATTCAGTACAGGGCTCATGGAGTACAAGCACACCTGCAGATCTTCCAGAAGTCAGCATGGAGGAAAGGGAGGTGAGATTAATTTATGTGAGAATAACAATGTGGTATAGTTTGGCAGTAAGCAGATGACGAAGCAGATCTTGTAATACATGGGGGCAATTTGGTGGTCCCCCATGTGTTTTTTTTATATAATTTCTAACTTTATTTTGAAAAATTAAAAGAACCAAAATAATTATGTGAGACAACAGTTATCTCTCAAGGACACTTCAGTAGCCCTCTGGCTGCAGTATGATCGGTTGATTCAACTGAAACTGGAACATCTTTGAGCTCAAGCAATTCCGACATCGAACAGTCTGCTTATTTTTTTTTTGTTCGAATAAAAAAATCCAACTCTGAACATCGGCATCCTAAACAGAACACTCAGCGGTGACCATCCAACCACATTGCACATAAGCCAGTCTAGTCAGTGGTAATAATGCATTAATTATCAATATTTTAATAATGAATAAATAATAATTAATTAACTCGTTATATATTATTTTATGGTATGTTACTGTCCACTGTTTACATGATTTTAATCATCAAATCCATACAAATATAGATGCTTAGGCACTTCCACTGTACCAATGAGATACTTGTGTGTATTATTCTGAATAATGTAAGACAATTTAAACCAATTTTAGTGAGGCACATCACTCACTGTTCCTCTAAGAGAATGCTTGGTTTCTTGCTTGGAGTTCTTTATGGAGCAGAACTGGCGGTTCCTTTTTGGAATTCTTTCTCTCTCATATAAAGATGTATTTGCTGCATTTTTTAGGGAAAAATAGCACTGCATCCTATTTTTTCTTGCACTTTCTTTCTTATAAATAAGTGGTGTATGTTTTTGTTTTGGTTTGGGTTAACTCCCATTGGTCTGGGGTTCGATTGATCATGAGGTGACAGTGTGCATTAGTGTGGCACTGATGTGGTTTAGGACCTGCTCTATGAGGGGCCCTGGCACTTTTTTATTCTATTGTAGTGCTTTAAAATTGTAAGAGTTATTCTCTGTTAATGTTAATATGCATCCAATATTTAATTGATCTTTTGTGGATTTTCAGTAGTAGAGGAAATCTACACTGTTTTGCTCTATGTGCAGCATGCGTCGTATTTGTGAGCTTGTAGAACTATTTTTATAATATGAAATACACTGCTCACAAAAATTAGGGGATATTTAATTATGGGATTTTTCAGTTTGCAATCTCCCCTCATTTCAGTGAGCAATATATATCTTTATGTATTATACAGTATATATCGTTTTCTCTCACTTTGTTTCTCGCTCTTTTTCTTTCTTTTTCAAACACACACACACACACACACACACACACACACACACACACTTGCACACCTGCAGCCTTTGAAGCATCAGATGTATTTTTACAGTGTTGAAAGGTCTCCAAAGCACTAAAGGTTGAAAGGTGACAGCTCCCACACTCTCACTCTCTCTCTTTCTCTCTCTCTGTTGCACATCTAATGAAGGTCACTGTTTTCTGCCGTTGTCTGGTTGTATACATACCTGTCTCTGTTACACTGCAATCCTTGGTTTTGTCCTTGCACTATCTCTGCTTCTGTAGTCGCTTAAGTCAAACCCTGCCATCCGAATGTGACTTGGGAAATGGTTCGTATAAGCATGCAGAGTTCTGGATTGTTTACTTACCCTGCGTATCCTGGACAGAAATACACCTTGGACAGGGTACCAGTCAATTGTAGGGTTTCCCAAAATGGTTCTATCCATCAGAGTTGGAAAATGACTAAATGTAAAATGAACATTTAGACAGCAAAGGTAAAGTTTTATCTGGGGAAAATCCCTACCTTGGTTGTATATATTTTTAAATTGAAATAATAGACTAAAGAAAAGTAAATTCAATTTGGGCCACAGTATGAATTTCAAAGTCAGCTACTGTGATAACCGTGAAGTCGGTTAGTGGTATCTTTTTCACCAGCATAAATATTATACACTTAGTTTAGTGTCGTACCTATCTATGCAAGGACATGGCATGACAGAAACACAGGTTTTGAGGTAGGTCTTACTGGGGTGACAATATGCTATCCAAAAAAGGCTTTGTTAAGTTATTTTGACTACTATGACTTTCATTTAATTGCAGACAGTGTAGCCTTGAGACATTTCATGTTTGTTTGGTCTACATTTTATTTGTTAATAAACATCCATACATCCATTATCTTCCGCTTAATCCACACAGGGTCATGAACCCACACAGACATGGGGAGGACATGGAGACTCCATAAAGAAAGGACATAGGCCGTTCCACCCTGGGATTGAACCTGGGGCCTTTTTGATGTGGGGCTAGCGGTGTTACACACCACCGAGCCACCATGCTGCCCTGGTTAATAAACATCCATTTCTGCTTTTCACATTCTATACTCAGAGGTAGAAAAATTTGTCTCCGTTGACAAGGCACTTGGCACTTAGACTAGTAATATAAATTCATGCAGAATGTGATTGTCTATTATGTCTCAGATGAGGTTTAAACCCCATTTTTAAGTACATCATACACACAAAATTTAATTTAACTTCCTTGTTCTTTCCACAGTCCCAGTCCCCATGGGAGAGACGTGTGTTCCCGCTGTCTGTGGAGGAAGCAGAGGCTCAGAGATTTGACAATAATGCAGCAGATGAACTGAGACAAGACATTGATATAGAATATGGACACTCTTTTCTTTCACCCATCTCCCTCTGCTGGACACATGAAGATAAATATGTAAACAGTTAGAACTACAATGTATTTAAAAAAATTTTAACTACTCTTTATACACTCGCCGATCAATTTATTAGGTATACCTGCTCGTTTCTACAGTCATTGTCCATTTTATCAGTTCCTCTTACCAAATAAATGGACTTTGTAATTCTACAATTACAGACTGTAGTCCCTTTTTAATTTGTAAGTCCCATTTACTCTGACTTATAATGATAAGGATCATCAAAGTCCAGGTACTATTTAGGTGGCGGATCATTCTCATGACTGCAGTGACACCGATGTGGTGGTAGGTTAGCGTATCTAGTACTGGTTTAAGTGGATTAGACACAGCAGTGCTGCTGGAGTTTTTTACAAACATTTCAGTGTCTGTAATCCTGGGTTAGGCAGCATCCTGCATGCACTGTTAAAGTCAAATTAACGACTTTTTCTGACTTTACATCTACAAGGTGGGGCAATAAGGTAGATGTGTCTAATATAGTGCACAGTTCTGATCCAATTGTACCAACAAAACACACACTAACACACCACTGATGCAGCACCCAAAAAGTACCTGATCTCTGGTGGGCCTGTTTGGGCCCTGAACCTTAGAGAACAGAGAAAAGGGGGTCTACAGTCTGTAAATTGTAGAACTACAAAATGCATTTAAATGTATTTTAAGTGGAACTGATCAAATGGGCAGTATTAGAAAGAAAAAGGTTTATCTAATATAGTGACTGGTGAATGTATGTGTATGAGAATGTATATGTACAGTTACGATTTTGTTCAATTTCATGAATCGCAGGACCAACCTTATCCAGGTTTTGAACCCAGATCCTCAGGAACAGCCCCTCACATCATTTGGCTGTTTTTACTGTAAAGCTAACTAAAAATGAAACTTCAACACTAGAAAGCAAAGAAAAAAACGAACTATCATATTGGGTATTAGAAAAAATGTTAACATTTTTAACAACATTGATCCTGGTGGGATCCATCTCATAGCTCTTAAATTTGAGGAATAGGAAGTAACTGCTTAAAGTGTTATCTAAATGAGGTTGGTTCCTGGATAGGGTTTGGATAACAAAAAATACTTAGATTCTGTATTTTAAAATCCTATGTAACTCTACTGTATGGAAAATAATTTTTGATTCAGTGATCTCTGTATGTTTGAACAAAATACGTCAGATTCATCTGTATTGATACTGAAGATAAATCTTCTTTTAATAATACATATTTATTTGTATATATCTTTTTAAATGTGCACTATGGTTGTAGTATTAGTATAGGATTTATGTGCAGGATTTTAATGGACAGAAACATTGTATTTTGTTTGTTTTGGCAAATACTTAATAAATCCAGGATTACATGGGTAGTGTTGTGGTATATTATGCTAGCCTACCAACTCAGAGACCTGGCTTAAAATAATAAGATAATTATAGTGGCACAGTCGATCAGCCTGTGTTGACCCAGACTACAGGGTCATGACTTCCTCATTTTTTTAGACAAACAGTGGCTCTAACTATGACACATTTATAGGTTTCTGCTTCCAATAGGACAGTTTGTCAATAAACAAAGTCCATAAAGAATTGGTTAGCCAAGTTTGATTGAGAACGTGTCTGGCTTGTTCAGAAACCTGACCTTAGCTCCATCAATCACCTTGAAAATACAAAGCGGATTCCCAAAAAGTTGGGACACTAAACAAATTGTGAATAAAAACTGAATGCAATGATGTGGAGATGGCAAATGTCAA
>JAVSBV010169344.1:0-13957 GCA_033117975.1 Parotocinclus spilosoma | reverse complement strand
GGTAATACCGTATACCGCCATATAATCCGAAAACGGTATGACGGTATGAAAAATTCAATATCGCCCAACCCTAGTCCACCAGCCCAAAAAGGTCGAGCCAGCAGCACGCTGTGAGCAAAAGTCAAGTCAATTTATTTCTATAGCGCTTTTCACAATACAGTATTGTCACAAAGCAGCTTTACAACAAAGAGGTTTGATGCCATACAGAATTTTGTAAGAATTTTGTACGAGAGTCATTGTGTCCCTAATGAGCAAGCAGCGGCGACAGTGGCAAGGAAAAACTCCCTGGGATGTGTAGGAAGAAACCTTAAGAGGAACCAGGCTCAATAGGGAAAACCCATCCTCATTTGGGTGATAACAGCATTAAAAAACAGTAAGTGTCTGTGTAGTTATAGTATATAGTATGTGTGTATATAGAACGCTGATTCCTGATCATCGTGATCAGCCATTGGGCAGGTCAGGTCTCTGGATGATGCAGGTGTAGCTTGGTAAGCAGTGCTGAGAGAAAAGAAAAAGAGAGAAAGATTACGGCAGAGTGTGCTGAAGAAATTACTGACTGTTCTGTCCACAACAAAAGCGCCTTGCTTATGTCGACAGGCAGTTAAACTCCTCTTCAATAAACACACTGACAAGAGATTCCAATATTTCTCTCTTTACTGAAGGCATTGAAGTAGGGTAAAACTAAGACAGAAATCAACACAGTATGGTCACATTTGAGCTTCAGAAACAGAGTGCACGTCTGAAATAATTACTGACTATTACATGCTGTAAACATTTTGTGTATAATGTCAACTGACTGTTAGTTCTACTTAGTTCTATAATATAATGAATATCTGTAGCAAACAATCCAACAGAATATTCACATAACTTCACACAATGCTTAACTATTTAATAAATTAAGTCTCAGAAACGAACATTTACATACCGACTGTACTATCCAAGGCCAAACATAGAAGATGTTTAAAGATGAACCTTGCGATAACAACCATGCCTTTCTCAGCCGTTGCTCATGTTTGAAAACAATGTAACTCATGAACAGTTTGGAAGGGATTTGCATAATTCTCCAGCTACCGTGCATAATATCATTAAGAAGTGTGATTTCCCATCCCTCAGACAGCACTGCATCATGAATTTCCATTAAACAAAAGCTAATATAACCATAGGATCCAATAGAAAATTACAATCACAAATGAAACTTAAAACTTTACTGTTCAAAAAGGATCCCTTATGTTTACTGTAATGGACAAGCTTATAATTAATGTACTTTCGCTTATTAATTGTACTTAATTAATGTTGTGCACTACTTCGGTCATGTGGTGTTGGTGGCAGTAATGATTTGTGATATCACCTGTTCACTCGCTAGGTAAAAGTTAGTAGTGGGCGGGTGATGGGGGGAGCCTACTTTTTGCTGACCTCGTTTAATGCTGTAAACTTTCTGAAGTGAACGTTTGCCTGTGAATTACTGATGTGCTGATTTACTGACGTTTGAATGCTTGGATACTTGAACCTTTTACCAAATAAAGCAACCTTCACTGAAGCCTGGAATTACTTTGAACAGCTAAGAGTGTCAGGCATTAGTTTCCCCCATTCAGCTGCTCGGCAATGTTGATTATTCACCAACATTTACCATGTTTGGAAGTGGCGTTGGCTTCTCTGGGCTTGGGCATCTGGCATGGACCATCCCAGTACACATACAGTGGAAATGTGTATTGCTGTCAAACAAATCAATATTGTTTTAGGAAGAAATGGACTTCATGTGCTCTGGACCAAACATCTAAAGGATCACCCAGACTTAAATCAGTAACAAATCCAAAAGTCAGGGTCAGGTTTACACTTCTGTGAGGCCAGCATTAATGCAGAAAAGTACACATGATTTCAAAGCAACATAAGCTGCCTTCAAGATGTCATCTTGTCAAATGGAAGCAAAATAAGTTTCTTGTTTTTTCCTTGTTCAAATTTCTATATATAACTTTTTTTAAATTAATAATTAATAAATAATAATACATAATTAATAATGCTTGATTTACATGTATTTTATTTAGCAGATCCAGGGCTACTTTCATTCCAAACAATTGTTAATTAGGGGCCATATTTAAAATAATCACCAGTAGTTATCAACTGTTTGAAGTTTAAAATCACATCATTAATTGTTTTCTAACTCGATTGTAGGCCTGTGCAATGAAATAATAGTTGAAGTAAAAGTAAGGGACACTATATTTTTGCATTTTCCATGCCGTATTAACTTTTTCTGATTTTGGGTAACATGTTAATGGTAAATGAAATGAGGATGACCAGACAAAACATGCACAGTTGAGAATGACAAGGCTAGTTCTGTCACAGTCACAACCATGACACCATAACACTAGAAGTGTTTTTGCTTTTTATGCCCAGTATCTGCCTGGGCATAACTATCTGTGGTATAGTTTTGTGTAATTTCTACTTCTTTACATTAGTTCATTCATACAAGTTTGTTAATGAAAGTACATACAATAAAATGTAAATATGTGGCTTTTTAAATATGGTGTTTTGAGTGTGAGGCTCATTAGAATTGTTTAACTGAAGTATTTTCCACTGTTACTTACTTCTTCACACTTTCATTTGAAGACACCCATTGCTGCATGCTGTGCTGAAAGCTGTGATTGCTTAACTGTCAAATTACAGCATTCTACCAGGAAATGCTTAGTATGCCAAGTAACCATCTGATGTATGTTGAGGGCTTCACCACCCACACTCTCAACTCTGTACTACTTACAATGAAATGTATGCGTTACTAACATTTTCCATTTGTTATCTATAAACCAAAAGAGCTAAATAAAGCATGTTGGTATAAATCTTGTTTCTGCTGAAAATCTCGTGTTTATATAGATTATTATCAATATTGGTAACTTAAAGCAATTTCATTTATAAATGAAAACTGTTTACTGCAACAATTATGCCTTCCTGTTTTTGTTTTTGTTTTTTAAGAAAATGTGGTTCAATTATTCACCAATCTTGTTGCACATTAGTTACAATTAACTCTCCATGTCTCTCTAAATTGTCTCCATAATTAATAATCTCAAAAAGAAAAGTCATGTAAATGTAAAATTGAATAGTTTTGTGGGGGTTTATGTTACATTTTGTGTTTACTGGCAAAGGAAATTTGAAGATTGGAAGAACTGGCTGGAAATTAATCTTGAATTAATGTTCAGCTAATTCATCTTCAACTATTGTTCATCCTTAAGTTGGTCAGGGGACAAAGGGCCTTCAAGGACTTCCTGCTGAGGACTCAATATCCTAAAATGACTATGTGTATCAGATGAAATATTTGCACATATGCATATTTTAACATAATAAAATTCTGTTATTATTTACTTAGTTTGACCTTTAATACAAGCTTAACTATGTCAGTTAACATCTAAGACACCCAAGAAGAATAGGTTCCTTTATGCCTCACAATAAGGTCCTGGGTTTAATCTCAAGGTGTAGTGTCCTGGGTCCTTTCTGTGTGGAGATTGAATGTCCTCCCGTGTCTGTGTGGGTTTACTCCGGGTACTCCGGTTTCCTCCCACAGTCCAAAGACATGTGTTGTGTTAATGATTGAGTACTCTAAATTGGCATTGACTTAAATGTGTGTGTGTGTGTCTGTGTGTGTGTGTGTGTGTGTGTGTGTGTGTGTGTGTGTGTGTTGTTTATAGATATAACCTTGTGTTAAAAAAACATAAGCAAGCAACCCCAAATCAGAAAAAAACTAAAATGAATACTAAAAACAAACACAACACACAGTGCACACACTTCATTTAATTTTGATGAGCAAATATGGCTAGATTATCTCAAGTTTGTCAACAAATGTGTGAAGAAAATATTGATATTTTTAAAAACCTACCTCAAAGAAAGAATTTAAGATATTTGCATATTTTATCCTCTGCAGTGCATAATATTATTAAATGATTAAAAGTATCTGGGGCAATTTCAGTGCAGAAAAGCCAAGGGCTCACGTTTAAGCTGCCTGTGATCTTTGATCCCTCAGATGGTACTGCAACAAGAACCATCAATGAACAATAGCCGATATAACCACATGTGCAAGGGATTACTTTATCAAACCTAATGAAGTTCTCATTCACAAATTCCACTTAAAGCATTACTGTGCAAAAATAAGACATATTTAAAATGTCCAGGAGCAGCACTGATTTCTCTGGGATTGGCAGCCAACCAGAATGTTATCAGGAACAAGTCTAAAAACCAGGGTTTGTCATTGTGAGGGGAATGTTCCATGTAAAGGTTTGTTCTTCTGTGATGGCAGCACTAAAGCAAAAAAGTACATTTGCTGCCTTCGAACATAGTCTTTTCCAGAGATATTCATTTTTATCATCATTTTTCAATGAGATAATGTAAAAGCCACGTGCTGCACACATTACAAAGGTATGACTGCAAAAAAGACGCTATGGGAACTGGATTAGCCTGCCTGCAGCCTAACCTGTCCCTGATATAGAATATAAAGATAATTTTGAAATAATTAATATGACAACCACAACCTCATATTGTTGTACATCTTAAGATGCATTTGCAGGAAGAATGGGACAAGTAACACCTGAAACATAGATGCTTCATAACAAATTAAATAAGCTGATCAGAAAATATCTTAGATTCATACTGTTTGCAATGAAAATGTTAAAGTAAATGGAAGAAATACTGTGTTTTTCATATGCATTTTGCATACAGTGCGACAGATAGATAACAAAATAAGCCATGCAATCACAAAACCAAAAAACAGGCAAGGTTCAGGCAACAAGCGAACAGAGGGAGAAAACCGAAACGAGGAACAGGGAAGCAGGGTAAAGCAAATGGAAACCCGAATCTAATATAACCTTACACAGAGTATGGCTCACAAGGAGCCAGCGAATGTTCAGGGTTTATATCCAAATGGGGTGTAACTACTGGGACTCCGATAGGCTTGATTCAGGTGGAACTGATCTTAAGTTAGTACACCATAGACAGTGTTTATTTGGCAGACGGCTTTTGTATACTATCTGGTACTTCTATGTATGGTCACGTGAGTAAGTTCTGAGCTGACACGCTGGACGTATCAATACTGTGCAAAAATTTGATTGAATATTTGAAAAGTCAGTTCACCCAGGATTACTGGGAGACTGATTTAACAGGGTAATGACCCTGGGCCAAAAACTGTTCTTTAGTCAGGAGGTAGATAATAGGAATGTAAATATGGCAGGGCAGGGGTGAACTGGGCCTTTGGAGCTGCTGGTTGATTTTGTCAAAGAACATGAGACAGAGATCTCTGTCTGGGAGGTGGATTTCAGTGATGTTCCAATGATTCACTTACTTGTCAGCTGATGTTCTGCTGGCATACAACATTGCCAATGTGCTCTTCATAGTACAATGTTAAGGTCACTAGCAGTTTTGGAGATAATTCCTTGCCACTATTCTGCCTTGGTAAGAGGCACTTGGAAATAATAACACCAAGGAACATAAAACTGGATACCCTCTTAAGCATAGCTCTTGAGTTATTACCTTCACCTGAAACTTATCGGTTAGCCTGCTGAGATGATGCCACTGAATGCAGAGCTATAGTATACAGTTGTGACTTACAAAAGTGCTTTGTATGTCTCCTGGCTTTCCAGGTGATACAGAACAGCATGAAGGGAAGTGGAGATAACATCCTCAGTGGATCAATTCATCCACTATGCATACTATTGTGGTTCAACGGTTATTTTATCTAAAGCTTTGCTTACAA
This sequence comes from Parotocinclus spilosoma, assembly GCA_033117975.1. Taxonomy (NCBI): domain Eukaryota; kingdom Metazoa; phylum Chordata; class Actinopteri; order Siluriformes; family Loricariidae; genus Parotocinclus; species Parotocinclus spilosoma. Next base: position 8,229 of record JAVSBV010169344.1, on the reverse strand, counting down.
ATATTAGAGAAGTGCCTTTATGCTCAGTTGATTTAGAAAGCAAACTCTTCTTACAAGTCAAATGCCCTTTTCATTAATGCTGGTCTGATCTGTCATGGAAATGAAAATATATGTGCATAACCTTTGGAATTAGATTGTACTTGTACAATTATCTGCAGAAAATGAAAACTTTCATTGCATTTTTTACACGATGTAAATGCCTTTTTGAAATTTAAAAGGAATGCCCACTTTATTTAGTCAAAATTGATGAATAAATGAATGGCAACCCAACAGGTTGTCTTGAAGGAGGCGAAAATAATGAGGGAACCTCAGTGAAAAGCTCAAGCTACGTCTGGAAACTAGTGCTGAAGACTTAATGGTCTTCAAAATATATTTCTTCCATTCCCTTTTTCTTTATTTGTTATTATTTTTGCTTTAAAATGTAAGAAAATGTTTTAAGTTATGGATCTTATAAAGTTTGTTCTCTTTCCTGCTGCTCAGACACATAAAAATAATTGGTCAAGAGGTGGCACTATTGTGCATGACCGTGCACATTGACCATTAGTCCACAAATTACAAATCAGAAAGTCAAAAATATAGACTGTATATATATTTTTAGTTAGCAATTTTATACCTGGTGTAGTCCAACTAGTAGTTTTTTAATTACTGAGCATACATATATAGGTCTGTCATTATTATGGTAGGTACACTTCAACTGTGAGAGATAAACACTAAAAGAAATCCAATGAAGAATTCTGACCTGTTAGTTTTCAACTTTTGGTGCAATTATTAGAAAATGGAAGAAACACAAGATAACTATGAATCTTCCTCTGTCTGGGGCTCAATGCAAGATCTCACTTTGTAGGGTAAGGATGATTCTGAGGTCAGGAATCAGCCCAGAACTACATGGGAGGACCTGGTCAATGACCTAAAGAGAACTAGGACCACAGTCTTAATGATGACTGTAAGTAACACACTACACCATCATGCATTAAAATCCTGCAGGACACACAAGGTCCCCCTGCTCACACCAGCAAGTGTCCAGTTTGGTTTGTCATCTGGCATGGGAGAAGGTCATGTGGTCATATGAGACCAAAATAGAGCTTTTTGGTATGAACTTCACTCGCCGTGTGTGCATGAAGAAAGAACCCCATCCCACTGCACTGTATTAAAGGGAGGATGGATGGGGTTATGTATCGTGAGATTTTGGCAAACAACCTCCTTCCCTCAGTAAGAGCATTGAAGATGGGTGGTGAAATAAAAATTATACAGTGCTCTTTACATGTACTTTCACTTTTATATCATTGCAGACAGTAAGAACCCAAGATAGTTAATATTTTGTCTCATCAGTTTAATTTCATGCGTTAATAAACATCCAATCCTGCATTTCAGGCATGCAACACATTCCAAAGTTTAGATAAGTCGACTCATGGCTGGCATTGAGGTAAGAAACTGGAAAATCTCCAGTGGTCAACATATATGTGAGAAAATTATTGAAACGTTTAAAACCAATGTTCCTAAACTGGAACTGACTGGAAGGGATTTCCATATTTCAGATTTTACTTAATTTGCTTTTCTTGTTGATACAAGATGGTCGTCCCTGGAAAGAAGTAATCTTAAAAGTATTAATGTTACTCTAAAATCTGTGTACTTTTCCTCATTAATGCTGCCAACACAATACTGAACATTACCTTTGCCAAGGACACTGACACAGCCATACTATGAAAGACCCTGTCGTTTGGAATTGTAGCTGTGATAATAGTCTGGATTATCTTTTTGTCTTTCCTCTGGAGCACACTGACACACTTTTCTTCCAAAAATATCTGGAATACTGATTGGTCTGTCCACAATACATTTCCACTGTGTAATGGTCCATCCCACATGCCTTTGAGCCCAAAGTAGTTGACGTCGCTTTTGGACATTGTCAACTTGAGGTTTCTTTTTTGCACAATAAAGTTTTAAGTGGCATTTGTGAATACAACTACACATTGTCATGACTGATAAAAAGCCTAAGTAGTTATTGATGCAGTGCCATCTGAGGGATCAAAGATTACTTCTCTTCAGTTTAGGTTGTGCCAAAGTAATGCACTGAAATTCTTTCAGACTTCTTGAATTGTTTAATAATATGAGGCACTGTAGAGGGAGAACTATGCAAATCCCTTCCAATATTTCTTTGAGTAACAATGTGTTTAAACAATACGGTGATTTTGTTGACACCTGGAGATCCTCTGTCCAGCTTTGCTCCTCAGAGACTCCAACTTTAATGGATATAGATTTTGTAACTTTTTGACTAAATATCACCTGTTAACATCACCTGTCTGAAATCACATCATTATTTAGTTTTTAATATTCATTCCTAGCCCTAAGTTGTCTCCGTACTAACTGAAATACAGGAATGGATATTTATTAACAATAAAATGAAGTTGACCAGACAACACATCTTGGGTAAATACTGTTTGCAATTAAATAAAGGTTTACTTTACTTTTACGGCATATGGCTATAGTCATTACAATCCAAGCATTTGTGCGTTAAGGGCCTTGCTTAAGGACCCAACTGTGGCAGCTTTGGCATATGTGGGATTCGAACCCTGGACAATTAGGTCCAGAGACCAGTACCTTAGCTGCTAGGCTAACGCAGTCCTGTAAATTTAAGGAACTACGCCAATTTTCAGAGTATAAAATAAAAGTACGTACCTAACTAGTCTTGGGTGGGGGTCTTGTCATGGGATTTCAACTAATTTGATGATCAATTTTAAGAAGAATCTAAATCTTAACAATTCTAAGACGAAGTTGTATTTCAAGACAATATGGACACCATATAAAATACATTGTGCTAAGTAGGCATATTTCACTTAACAACTATAAGTCATATAAGTTTTGTGGATCCCAACTAAGTTGAGGGTGAAGACATCTCTATGGGGTAGTATAACATTAATACATTTCAATTAAAACAAACAAACAAAAATAAAACAAACAAACTGAAAACAAAAAACTTCATTATCCACCAAAGTTGACTTTTGGTGTGTTGCATGCAAAGTTTAACCCCACATTAAAAGTGATACTTTTAGTTTTCCTGCTATAATGCTTGAGGTATTTTAATAGTTTAACCTGCGATCCAAACCTTTAGCTCCACAACAATCTGGAAACTCTGAGATATTAAGATGGAGTAAATGCACTGATAAATATGCCATTCTGGCTTTTTTTAAAACAAGTTAACAACTGAATACATACAACCCCAATTCCAATGAATAAAGTAAAGTTAAAGTAAAACACAAATCAATACAGAATACGATGATCTGCCAATCCTTTTCAACCCAAATTCAATTAAATACATTACAAAAAGAAGATATTTAATGTTCAAACAATAAACCTTATTGTTTTTTGAAAATATTCACTCATTTTGAATTTGAAATTCCAAAAAAGTTGGGACAGGATTATGTTTACCACTGTGTTACATCACCTTTTTTTTAACAACACTCAATAAGTATTTGGGAACTGAGGAGACTAATTATTGAAGCTTTGTAGGTGGAATTCTTTCCCATTTTTGCTTGATATACAATTTCCGTTGCTCAACAGTCCAGGGTCTCCATTGTTGTATTCTGCTTCATAATGAAACACACATTTTTTTATGGGAGGTTTTTTTACAGGTCTGAACTGCATTCAGTACAGTCTAGTACCTGCATTCTTTTACTACGAAGCCCCCAAGTTCATGTTGCAGAAATAGAAGGCCATCGGAGCCATGGCCAGCCTCACCTCAGAATTCCATCCGCATCATTCAGTTTTACATGAGACGATGTGCCTCCAAGGGCTTCCCGCTGATAACACAATATCTCAAATCTTTTACATGATTTAATTTAATTTAATTTAATTTTGTGTTATTATTTACTTAATTTTACTGTTAAACAAACTTAACTATTTCAGTTAACATCTAGGCCATCAAAGTCTTGGTCCTCCCAAGGTTTCTTTCTTCTATATTCAGGGAATTTTTCCTTACCACTGTCACCCTTTTAAGATAGTATTGTAAAGCTGCTTTGAGACAATGCACCATCATAAAAAGCGCTATATAATAAATTTCACTTTGACTCCTAATATCTACCTCCAGATATGTACCGCAACACCAGTGGTATTGGCCACTGGAGGGCACTGTTCATGTTTTAAAACACTAAAATTTGTAAATATCTAACACCATTTGAATGCTTAACATTAAGTTAATAAAACTTTGACATTTCTTGAATGTAAATTTCCCAACCAGTTATGTGAAGATCAGACTGACAGCTTAAACCACACTTATTTTTCGTTATTCTTAGTATCTTTTCAGCAATAAAACATTTAAACAATTTCTTCTCCTACAGTTTTCTTTACCTATTTATTCAAAACTTGACTTCCTATACCTGAACAGCATGCTTATGCATTTGTAAAAAGTAAGCAGCCATGCACGCTTGTTAAAATAAGTTTATCTTGGTCTCATCAGACAAGAGGACGTGGTTCCAGTAATTCATGTCCTTAGTCTGCTTGTTAGGGCTCGCTCTCACTCTCCTGTGCTTTTCCCCTTGCTTTTGAGGGATCTATTGGACCTGGTTCTCCCTTTACTCCTCCATCTCATTCTACACACCTGAACGGGATCTACTTTCTTTATTTCAAATCAATAAAATGGAAGCTCAGACTCAGCTTTTCGTTTTGTTTGGTCACCATCACGTTTGGTTTGATTTTCATTGGTGTACACTTATTCTACTGAGTTGGTTGTCTGTATGTCAAATCAAATTCAGTATATGTCGCTTTTTACAATGGTGCATTGTTTCGAAGCAGCAATATCACCTTAACAGGCGGATTGCAAATTGAGCAAGCATAGGGTAACAGTGGAAAAAAAACTCCACTGAATATAGAAAAAGAAACCCCATCCTCCTTGTGTGGTCTAGATTTTAATTGAAATATTTAAGTTGTAGTAAATAAATAAATAAATAATAACCTGTAAATTAAATAACAAAATAGATTTAAGATAAAGAGTCCTCAGCAGTAAGTTACTGGAGGCACATCATCTCCTACTAAATGGTGGAGGGAGTTACTGCACTCTGGTGTGGCCCAGACATGGTGAGACTGGTTTCTGTTGATGAAGACCAGTGCAGTGATGCTGAGGTGGAGGAAAATCTTGTGTGTGGTGCTGGAACTGGTACTGGAACATCAGCTCCATCAAAATAAAGTTATTTAATTGTTAGGAGCACTTATAGTCTGTCAATAATCACTGCTGACAATTACCGATGCTATATGCAGCATGAAACTCCGGCAGCACTAACTATAGCAGCATAGCTAGAGGGGGAGGAACCAGAAGACCAAGAGTCAAGAGCCAACCTGAGCCATGTGTCATAATCTAAATCTAACTAAAAGCCTGAGTAAATAAGAATTATTTTAGCTTAGACTCAAAAATTTGGAGAGTGTCTGAATATCTAACTATAGTAGTATGAGAAAGCTTTTCCCCTGATAAAATCCGAAAGAAGTGAACAAAGTAAGAGTTCACTCAGATAATGTGGGGCCAGACCATGTAAATCTTTATATGTTACAATAAATATTTTATAATCAATGCAGAAATTTAACTGATAACCAGTGTAGAGATGACAGAACAGGACTGATATGTTCTAGTTAACCATCATTTGGATCACCTGATATGTACAGCTGTGCAAAAACGAATACCATATTTATGAATAATTGAGCTTAAAGTTAGCATGTACAGGGAGAATAATAGTGGGGAAAAAAGGGACACCGTACTTCAGTTTTGAAAGCTTAGAGCATTGATTATTTACATAAACAAACTGGTATCGGTCGGTCAGGTAGGATTTAAACCAGGAAAGTGACAGTCCCTTAATACCTATAGTGTTTTCTAGCCTATTCAGTAAATTATATAATGATCTATAGTGTCAAATGCTGCACTTATATCTTATAGAACAAGAAAAGAAACATGTCTATTATCTGATGATATTAATAGATCATTAAGTACAATAATTAATGTTGTTTCAGTACTATGATGGGGCCTGAATCCTGACTGAAATGTTTTATAAATACTGTTACTTTGGAGGTAACTACAGAGCTGCTGGTAGCTTTCTCTAAGATTTTGGAGAGTAGATTTGGTCCAAGTTGGTCTATAATTAGACAAAACTCAAGGGTCCAGATTTCCTTATTCCTAATTATGGCAGGTTTAAATGGTTTTAGCACATAACCAAAGGTAAGGGATGAATTTACATTAATAAGTAGTGGTTCTATAATACTAGGTATTAATTCTTTAAGTAAATATGTAGGGATTGGATTTAATAAACATGTTGCAGACTTAGACAAGCTGATCGGTGAGTCTGTGAGTTCTGCACCTTGTGTTCCACTCCCTTCGCAGATCCACAGGAAGCCAGTTGGTATTGCTCTGGACAGCTTGATAACCTAACTTGTAGATTTAATCAAGTTCTTTCTAACTTTTCTCAGAACCTCGTCGCCGGGAGCCAGACACCACTGGACTGGTACGGTCTGGATGGCAGACTTCTGGCCCAGATTATTCCTCTGTATCCTCCTGGTGTCCTTCATCTTATCTGGCAATCACCAGGAGGCCCTTTCTTTCACCATCGTCTGCTCTCCTAGGACCTACTTTGGTCCTCGGCCACCCCTGGCTGGATCACCACAACGTAACCGTCGACTGGATAAAAGTTAAGGTCTCCTGTTGGAGTGACCGGTTGGGTTCTAGAGCACCCTGGAGAGGCCCAAACCTTCTGGTGAACTGCCTCTTTCCACTTCCAAGGTCTACACTCGCACTTCTTAGCCCGAAGATGGTTTGGGCCTCTGCAGGGCTTCTCTGCCCACCAGCAGCCTCTTCCAGCACTCCCATAACGATGAGTGGAAGACTGCATTCAACACCCCGCTGAGCCACTTTGAATACTGAGTCATGCCCTTCGGCCTCACCAATGCCCCAGCTGCGTTCCAGGCCCTGGTGTACAATGTGCTTAGGGACTATTTTAACCAATTTGTCTATGGCCACCTCTTCCCAGCGGAGTCCAACTATGATATAGGTAACCGCAAGTTGCTGGCCGTCAAGCTGACGCTAAAGGAGTGGAGACACTGGTTGAAGAGCACTATTCTTAAACAGCTCAAAGGACATCATCTTTCATCCAGATATTATCTGGGAAATGGAATCGGATGGTCAAAGAAGCGCTGAGGACCGATCTAATAAGGGGATTTTGTTATTTTTCCCTGATCAGTTAGCTCATTTTGTTTCGGTTTCTCCAGTTACCAAAGATGCAACAATGCTGGCAGCACTAATACTTCTGTTTTCAAAAGCCAACCTCTGGCTATAATGCTAAGCAAGTGGAACCTGACCTGTTAAACTGCTGTATGGCTTTGGCCACCATGATGCAGCTCACTTTCAGGGTGTTTGCAATCATATTATAACCTAGGCAATCTTGATGAAGAGCAGCAATTACTTTTTTCAGATCTTCAGAAAGTTATTTGGCATGAGGTGCCATGTTGAACTTCCAGTGACCAGAATGAGAGAGTGTGAAGGTGATCCAAATGTAACATACCTGAGACTTTGTAATACTAACAAATCACTCGACTCAATACAACGAGTCAAAATGGCTAATTGAGATGTGTGTTGAGTTATTTTGAGGTAACAGTAAATTTACACTGTTATACAAGCTGTAGCTGTACTTTACATTGTATTAAAGTGTCATATTTCCAGTGTTGTCACATAAGATACAATAAAATATTAACAAAAATGTAAGGGGTGTACTTACCTTTCTGAGATACTGTGTATATATAAATACATTATGTATTTTTACATACATCATACAAAGCGGATTCCAAAAAAGTTGAGACACTAAACAAATTGTGAATAAAAACTGAATGCAATGATGTGTTGTCACGACCTGAGTATAATAAGCAGTAGAGAGACGATGATGCGAGAACAGTGGAGTTTTTATTAGAAAAAGGCAAGGCAGAGGCAAATACGAGCAGGAGGAGCAGATGATGCTGGTACGTGAGCAGATGGACCAGGACGGGAGTTGAGACCTGGGATATACACAGGGGCAGAGCACACACCACAGCAAACGAACAAAACAACCAAACAGAGATACAGATAGCAAGGAATACACTGTAGTAAGAAAACCCTACACTGGCTATGCGTGAAGAAAGAAAGAGGTCTAAACTAGTGCGGGTGCAAAGAGGACGTGAAACAACAATATCTTCGACAGAATAGGATAGCGTGAAACGGATGAGAAGAAA
>JAVSBV010169295.1:0-13960 GCA_033117975.1 Parotocinclus spilosoma | reverse complement strand
GGCCGGGCTGCTATAGCCAAACCTTTGTCTAAAACCAGGTGTTTCAGTTTCATTGTCTAACCCCTGTATATATATATGTATATATACATATATATACATATATACATATATATATATATATATATATATATATATGTATGTGTGTGTGTGTGTTTGTGTTTGTGTGTGTGTGTGTTGTTTGTACGAGCTCATCACTACTGATATATAGATATATATACTGTATATAGATAGATAGATAGATACAAACTCTAATATATCTTTAATGAATAAATCTAAATTATCCAACTAATATAATCTAACAATCCAAGCAATTGTGGGTTCAATGCTTGTAGGTTAATATTTGAACCCTGGACATTCTGGTCCAAAGTCCAGTACCATAAAAGCTACAGTCTCATTACTCCTAACAACTAATACAATGAAACTGCTATGTAAATTTTATGACAAGAATAACAAGAAAATATGCACTGTGAACAACTGAGACACTGATTACTTGCCGTATTTTGTTTTTATTATTTTTCAATATTTTGTTTGTTGGTTGCTGGGGAGGTGGTTTCTTAATTTCTTATATAATCCCTCTCACATTTGTTATCTTTAATACTACCATTGCTGATATAGTTGCTATATAATACTACCAGAGTTTTCTGCTATACAAGGCATCAGTGATTGTTAATGGTCTCTGATCTCTTAATCAATAACTAACTACATTTTCTCTTTTCTCTCTTAGCTTGAGTTCCGGTACCTGCTCTAGCCTCACACACTAAGATGTTCCTCTGCTTTAGCTCCACTCAAGTTGTTTTCGTCATCAGAAACCGGTCCCACCAGAGGGCAGTAACTTTCTCCCTCCTTTGGTTGGCAGGGAATAATGTTCTGCCAAGGACTTTCAGAGGAAAGTGATGAAAAGTGCTGAAATAATGTGGATATGCAGTATTTTATTTATCTGTTGAATTATCGCAACAAACTTGTTTAACTAGATAAATTAGTTTTTCATGTTAAATTAGTTTTACATTTAACATTTAAGCCATCAAAGAAGGATGGGTCACTTTTTAAGTCTTGGACATGATTTGACTTAAATATTATCCAAAGACATGGAATATATACTCATGTTTCTCCGAAAATTAAGTTGTGGGTAAAATCTAAGTACCTAATAAAAGTGGATGGTGAATGTATATTGACCAGTAAACAGAGAGCTTTAAAAAGTCAGCTTTTTGATGGTGGTAATATATGAATTTAAAATAAACACTGCTTTAAATTAGGATACAAAAGGCCAAGTTAGAGTCAAGGTAACCTTTGGAGTGTGTCTCTTATTTTTCGGTTAAAATTGTACTAAACTCCTGTAGAAGATTTTACAGGCAAGACTCACGTTTTCCTCGTTTGTAATCTACAGCAAGGAAAACCTGAAGTCAGTCAAGACATTTGTAACTGTAGTGTGTAATGATGAAGTGCAGCATCTTCTTACATCGCTCCTTCCAGAGCTCACCTAATCGCAAGCAAGCAGCCATGTTGTTTACTGTTTACATGCAGACAGGCCGGGCCAAAGAAGCCGAGTAAACATTGTCCACCGTGTGTCTGATTGGCAATTTCCCTTCTGTTTGTGTGCAGAAGCAGGCAGGTCAGCATTATTAAACAGATCTATGCTAATGGGATGCAGATACCAATGGCAGATAGAGAGATACTGGGGAAAACAAGCAGTACAGATCCAAGAAAGCCTGTAATGAGGTTAGCAGGAAATGCAGTGCTCCTGGCTTGCTAAGACCTCACCTTGGCTTATCACAGCAAAAGAGTTTAGAGTTATCTGTTAAGCTGCATGGAAGGAGAGATGGAGAACGAACGCGACAGTGGCAAGGCTGACAGATGTGAGAGAAAGATTCGTTTCTAATCATACTGATATCCAGCAGTGACAAAGATTTAAACTAGTTGAGAAAATCCAAACTTTGTATCTTTTCTCATTTTATTAGTGACTTTCTTTGACATATTCCTACCAACTAGGGATCTGTTTCTTTGCGGAATATGTCATTTTTGTGAGTCTGGAACTCAACATGTGATAAAACCCTAAAGCCAACCCTAAGCCGCTCCATTCGTAGAGTTTAGGAATACACACAGGCCTGGGTGATATGACTATGGTAGCCAACTGTAGCATTCTGCTGGTATCTGCCAAAACCCAAATTCCAGATGGTGGCAGATGGTAAAGGATGATTTATCACTCCATTGAATGTGCCTCCGCATCTCCAGAAGCCAATGCCTCTGATGTCTGACACTGTGTATCATGATTTTAGTCTTATGTTCAGCAGACTGTCGAATCCCGATTCATTAAGTTCCCAATGAACAGCACATGTGCAGTTTAAAACTCAGGCCTGGCTGATGCAAATAAGGACCATTTTTACAAGCTATGCTATTTATGCGGCAAATGAGTGTGTGCACAGGGATACACATAGCAAATATTCCAATCTTGCATAGTCTGGTCAACTTCAAGATGTTGACAAGAACCTTGTGAGAAATCAAACCTCAGAATATCTAAGCTGGGAGGGATTATAAAGGAAAACAACTCTCAGTGTTTTCTCTGTGTTTTTTCTGTCCTGACACAGCAATTCAGAAAGAACTACTCACAAGGCACTCATCTAAAATCGAAATATATATTTATGCATACACACTGTATGTATATATGAAGAGTTTAAAGTTATCTGTTAAGCAGATGGAAAGAGAGATGGAGAACGAATGCGACAGTAGCAAGGCTGAGAGATGTGAGTGAAAGAATCTGTTTCTAATCATACTGATGTCCAGCAGTGACAAAGACTTAAACTAAGACAGAGTTAAGAGTACATAGTACGGTAGTTTAATCAGCTAGACTTAGTGTATATATATATATATATATATATATATATATATATATATATATATATATATTCGCCAGTCCATCTCGCAGGTTACTAACAGGCATTCAAATAAAGGAATAAGTCCTTAAGAAGCATACAGTCTATGTAATGTTTACTAGCATATGGTGACTAAATAAAATAGTTGTATTATATTACAATCATATGGTACATTGAAACCAAAGTGAAAAAAATAATGTGTAGTGTATGTCAGGGATTTCAGTGACATATAAATATATTTGGTTATTTACTGCAATCACAATTAAAACATTTTGCTATATAGTTCCATGTTAATAGAATTTGTTAATACATTACAGATAGCAGTACTGGATTGAAATACAAAAGAGGAGTTTTCCACTTGTATATGTTCAATTACTGTGGTTTCTCTCAAAGTAGACAAGGTTAAGTTGTTGCACAGGATAAAGTTAAAGGGTACCTTCTACCTTGAGCTTTTCATAGTTATGAGTTTCATGTGCCTGGCCAGTGTCGCTGATTAACGAGAGTGTCAAAGGCAGAAAGAAGTGCCTATTACGCTCCATCTGTAAGCACTTAGTAAAGCTGCAGAATAGCTTCCTCTTTTTGTCACCAGTATCCTTCATCCTCACCCGGTGTGCCAGTTTGCCAAGGTTTGGAATGTACAAAAAATAGGCTGAGAAGAAATGAAGAGATAAAAGAGAGTCATCTGACTCTTTTGAGTTGCTTGAGTTTTACTGGTGTAACAGGAAAATCCATTTACATTACATTACAATTATATTTAAACTAAAATTAATTTTACTTAAATTAATAGGAAACTAGTGTTTGATACTCGGGCAAAGAGACAAGGTTTGGAATAGGGGACTTGATATTCCTTAAATACCACATACTGTATATTCTTAGAAATTCCTTATATTACCATATCACTGAATTACATCTGTTCACACAGTAAAAATGGAATTAAACTTTTCTTATTCACTTTGGTATAGAATTTTATAATAAACATTGTTGCAATGCAACAGAGTCTAAAGCCCCAAGGAGCAAGCCATTGGTAAAACTAACTGGGGTCAAATGGGGGATTCCTCCTAATCCTACAATTCGCGCAGGCTCACCAATATTGAGCACTTGAAAAACTGGGAAAACCTGAACCGATTAACCTGATTTCTGATTCAGACGGTGGAGTCAGAATTTGGTGTAAACAACATGAGAGCATGGAATCATCCTGCCTTGGATCAATGGTTTAGGCTGTGATGATGGTGTAATGCCGTGTGGATAAATTCCTGGCATTCTTTGTGCTTCTTAATACCAACTGAGTATGACATGACATGACAGCTAGTATTGTTGCTGACCATGTCCATTCCTTTATGACCAGTACATACTAACTTTTCTGAGGAATGTTTACCTTGCTGAATTTATACCTCGAAGAATTAAGGCAACCGATCTGAGAGCAAAATAAGGTCCAACTTGGTACTAGTAAGTTGTACCTAAAAAGTGTCAGATAAGTGTTTAAACAAATCATTAGAAACTGTAATTATATAAAAGACAGAAAATGTTCCATGTAACAGTTTTAATAAATGTATTGTTAGTTGAACTGTAACAGTTAATAGCCACTGAGGAGAGCAAATGTGTCTTGTCCACTTACTACTTCCCGATCAGGTGGTCCAGGTGTCAGGATGCCAACAGGCAAAGAATCTTTACTAGCATCATTTTGGGCCACAGTGGTACATTTACTGCAAAGGGAGAGAGAAAAATTTAATGTGATGAAAGAGATGTTGAGTGTAACTGTAAGTGATAACTGTGCGAGCAAGCTAGCAGAGACTCTAGTAACTCGAATTAGTACAGCAATATTAAAAGGAAGAGCCAGAAGGTGACAGAGACATAAGGGCACACTGAGATCCAAGCATCCAGCCTCTGATGTATGACAAACCCAAGTGATTATATGACTGGGCCGGGAGGCAGCAACAGTCATTCCAGTCTACTGTAATTTTCAATGCCCATGGGCCCCCAGATCTGCACCTTTATCTAAAAGAGGATCTATTTGCAAAATGCATGAATAAATAAGTCAGTTTAGATTTTCATTTAGTCCTTAATCAGTTTTAAACACTAAGACTGTGACTGATTCCTTAACACAGATAGGGAGGCTATCCCATAGCTAGGGAACACTGTAGGAGAAAGCTTTGGCCCTAAAAAACTATTTTTAACAATGTTTTTTAATTATGAATTCCATATTTAGACCTTAGATATTTATATAGATTATTGCATGATTTACTAATGACCAAGTTATTCATTTTATAGATTAGGTATTCCCATTTGGAGACAATGTATTCAAGGTACAGTATTCTATAGGAAGCCTCTTCTAAAGATGATGCACAAGAAAGCCTTCAAACAGTTTGCTGAAGACAAACAGACATGGATTACTGCCCTGTGGTCTGATGAGACCAAAATAAAATTAGTTGGTTTAGATGGTGTCAAGTGTGTGGCAGCAACCAGGTGAGGATTACAAAGACAAGTGTGTCTTGCCTACAGTCAAGCATGGTGGTGGGAATGTCACAGTTTGTGGATGCATGAGTGCTGCCGGTTGTAGGGAGCTACAGTTCATTGAGGGAACCATAAATGCCAGCATATAGCTACACAAAATATTGACAGTTTGAGCACAATTTGGCCATTTTCACATAGGGGTGTACTCACTTTTGTTGCCAGTGGTTTAGACATTATTGGCTGTGTGTTGTTATTTTGAGGGCACAGCAAATTTACACTGTAATACAAGCTGTAGACTGACTAATTTACATTGTATCAAAGTGTCATATCTTCAGTGTTGTCCCATGAAAGGGTATAATAAAGTACTCACTTTTGGAAAATACTGCATGTACAAAACAATGCATGATCAGTTACTTTCTAATTGAGAAACTTTCATCTTTCGGTGTTTTTTTATATTAATAGTTCTTAGATTTATTTAGTTCAAATTTCTACATTTTTGGAGTGCAAAGCATGCACAGATGACACATGGTAAGTCATGCCAAAATAACAAACAAACTATCGACTTTGAACCCCAAAAATGAAATATACCCTCCCCTTATCAAAAAATGGATAACAAAACAAACACAAAATGACACTTACCCCTTATATAGCACCATAGCTAAACTAAATGGTTTAAATGTTATATCAGCAGTGGAATCACTACATCACTGGATCACAGCAGTCAATCACAGCAGTGATTACAGTTAAGTAGCTCATCTTAATGCATCCTTGGATAGTCCAAAATGGTTACAACCCTATCTCAAAGATCCTATTAGTCAATTACAGTAATTAGTAATTTGTACAAGTCTGCTTCAAAACAAAACATTGTTTTAACAATAATTATGAAAGCAAACAAATAACACCACTTCAACAGAACAAAATGCAGAAGCAATCAGTCATAATTTCAGGTCAACAGCTCTGTTTTACTCATAACTAAGGTGCTTTCAGTTTGCTAAACCGAATTAGCATTACTTCCAGAACAAATATAAGTCCAAACACATGATGCGTCTTATGTATTGATGGCTTCTTATTTTAGTCACAATACTGCATTTTAGGCCAGGAAGTGAGACTGCACCCAGTCCCTCTTGGTCACACATAGTTTCTAAAAATCCTATTTTTAAGTTCTGTATTCTGTATCCTATTTTTAAGATTGTCCAAAATTCTGAAAATCATTTTGTAACATTAAAAGGTGTCACTACCAAACAATTTTTGCAAAAAAAAAAAAATTGAAATCTATGTGTGCAACTGTTCAAAACTATGTTTGCTAGCTATGCACTTGCAAGCTTTTTACAGTTAGGCTATAATTGCAATCAGCTACAACTGTCACTACTGAAATACACTGCTCAAGTAAATTAGAGGATATTGTATTGGTTGATATAATATATCACTGAGTTGTCCGAACAGTATAAAACTCGACATGAAAACTGGTTATATGTGACACTGTGACACTTCATTGCCCAAAGATACGGCTTCTGTTAGTGACATTATAAACCCCATTGGAAGCCATGTGAATAGATTATAGTGAAATCAGTAACAGTAATAATCTTGTACAGAACAAAAGAAAAGTTAACTGCATGGTCTCGTCTAATTTAACAAGATGCTGGTATTAGAAAGAGGGAACAAACACTGAGAGCAGTTGAAAGCAATTAATGTAGAACAAATGTAACTGATCCATTAAGACACATTTGACTTTTTAATATTTGTTACATTATTTAATTATTAAGCCACTATCAGTAACCCATACAAAAACCTGTACATACATGCTCAGCACAAAGGTCATAGTGATTCCTAGAACTGTGAGTCAAGATTCAATACTTGCAGCGGATTCGTGCATTAACAACTTCCACATTCCATATTTCTTACACTTCAAACTTTTCCGTATTGTTCTCAGGTAGCCACACACTTCTAGATATCTTAGTCAACCACTATAGGTCCCTTCAGACTCTTTTCTACTTCTACTTATATACTTACAGTCTACTCAATCCCCTATATCACTGTTACTCAATCCTGGTCCCGGAGCCCTTTCTGTCCTTCCTGCCCTGTTCATTTTAGTGCTTTTCCTGCTTAAAATATTTTTGCCTGCCCATTTAGTGTTTTTGATCAGGTGTGCTGGAAGCAGGAAAATCACTAAAATGTTTAATGCATAAGGACCCCAGGATTAAAAAACACTGCCCTGTTTTACAACACCTCCTTGTCAGGTCTTGTTGTATTTTGGTTTGCTGCTTTTCCTTATTCCCCTCTCTGTGGGAATAAGCACTGGATTGTCTATGTTCCAGACCAAGAAAAACAGTGTTAAATCTTATAGAAAATAATACTGTCTATTTTACCTGTGTTACTGTACTACAGAAATATAGCGGCAAATGTCTGTGATCAATAGTAAAGTATATTAAGTAAAACATTAGGGGGAAATAAAGATTTCTTTAATGATTACTAATATAATTACAAACTCATAGAAAAATAAGGGAAAACATTTTAACTGGTCTGGTTTGAGTGCGTAGGACAATGATCCAGGTCAAAGATTAAGAAACACACTGTACTTATTAATGCAAAAGACTGTGTATTTCTGGTCACCTGGTGAAAGTAGAGGAGACCCTAGAATAGTCAGTCAGAAGTAAATCATGTTACATTACAGAACAGAGACAGGTTTATATTGCATGTCAGGTTCAACATGTGTTTAGTTTATTACTGTCAGCCAGGTCAGCCGTAATTGAATTTGTCTGTGTGCTGGGGTGCGACAAAATGTGTACGCCTCACGATAAGATAGCCATGAGGGCCACAAATATGGTCATCTGGTAATCTGATATGCTTTACGGAGCTCTCGGGATGAGTGATTGATTCGACAAACCACAAAACATTTGCTGGCATTGTTCCAACCTGATTGTGCCTCATGGCAAGACAAACAGCTTCATACACACACACACACACACACACACACACAAAACAGTGCCCTAGCAACAGCTCCACGAGTGCTGGATGCTATCCAGTTATTTTTTTCCTGCAGGAGTTCCTATGAACAGTACTAGACCCACCTGCTGGACAAGACGGGAGTATCTCTAGGAACAACTTTAATACCAAACCTCAGTTTCTGCCTGTAAGGCTTGCAACACATTCTAGTAATGAGCTAGTAATTAGGCAAATATATTTCAAACAGGTGATGTCAACAACTTAGTGTAATCATAATTTCCTACAAAAGCAGTATCCACAAGATAAATAGAGCAGAGCATCTTCAGTTATTCAACAAATATGTGAGACAATCAGTGAAATGTTTCTCAAATAAAGATTTGAAAGTATTTGCACATTTCTTCCTCTACACTGCATAATATCATTAAATGATGCAAGGAATCTGGAGGTATTTCAGTCTGTAAAGGGCAAGGGCACAAGCTTAAGCTGAACTATCATTATCTTTGGTCAAGAATCATCATCTATCAATATCTGATATAACTACATGGGCAAAGGATAACTTTGGCAATATCGGTGTACATTCATGTACAAGTGATACTTAAAACTTTACTGTTCATAAAAAAGCTATATGTTAACCAGTGTCTTTAGTAAAACTACATAAGGATAACTTTTTCACAAACATGCTTGAGTGATAGACAGGCTTCACAATTAACTACTGAAAATATTTGATCATCATTATCATCATCAACTTATATGTAATTGTAATAATTGTTATCAGTAGTAGTTGTAGTATAAATCTTGCATGCATCACAATATGAAGTATACAGGCATGGACTCTCCATAGACAAAACAGTGAAAGTAAAATGACTTGTACTGAACTCATGAAGTCAGTTCATCAACTTTCCCTCTTGTGCTCATAAATTAAAGTATAAAAATATACAATGTTCAAAAATTGGGGGGTATTTCAAAAGAAAATTCCATATTGAAATATCTCCAAATTCCTGTCAGCAGTGTAAATTTTGACAAACCAGAGCCACTTGAGATGAATCGGAATGCCAGCATTGAGCCATGACATATTGTTTAACATCAGTGCCAATTTCCAATGTAAATTTCCAGGCATATGTGGATTAAGGGCCATGCTCATACAATCTTCTATGTATGTCTGTGTATATTCTACAGGAGCCCCAGGAAGGTAATTTATTTATTAAACAATGATTTAAATGCCACATAACTACATTGTTAAGTGTGTAAACACATAATCTGGCCTGGCTGACTGTGCTTTTAATTAATAACAATTAAACTGTCCATGCATTATCACTGTAGTTAAAATGTGGCAAGCTAGAATTAGGAAGGCCATTTACAAATACCAGGAGAGGAAAACAAAAACAAGCATATAAAATTAACATTAGTGACTGTACTACATTTAAGGTTATTTACACTAATTGTCTGTAAGCTAATGGAGAATTTTGTAGTGCTGGAATAATTAGGTTTGCTGGGCGTAAAGAATTGCAGGCTTGGCTAACGCCAATTTCAGCACTAAGGAATTATTGGGGCATAATTACTGCAATTACAATAAGCAAAGTGATGTAGATATTCACAGATAGCTTAGCAAATTACAGCTCTACAAAACAAATCACGGTATGTGTGGATGTGGGCACAGTGCCTTAGACGTTGGTGCTGAAATGGTTAATAACTAATAGTTCAATAGTTCCATTGGTCCCAAGAAATAAAAATATGATTTTTACATTTACTTGAATAATTAGTTGGTTATTTATAATGTTGTTCTTTATAAATCCAATATGTCAAAAATGCATGTGGAAAGGCACAATTAACCCTCTCTCAAAGTGTACATGCGTCAAATAATTGTAATTGCTGGTGGACTATAATAAGAGCAGCTCTGATCTTAAAGGTTATGATTCACTAAAAAGATGCTACAGTGTATATTGCAAACTGCCCCATTATACAGTATATTGCATACAGCACACTGCTTCAGTATATACTACATACATGAACATTGCATACAGTCATACTGTAACATTTTCCAGTACATACAGCATTCTGGCATACTGCATACTCCTCCAGCATATACAGCATTCTGGCATACTGCATACTGATCCAGTATATACAGCAATTTTTGTCATACTGCATTCAGTCATACTGCATACTCCTCCAGCATGTACAGCATTCTGTCATACTGCATACTCCTCCAGCATGTACAGCATTCTGTTATACTGCATACTCCTCCAGCATGTACAGCATTCTGTTATACTGCATTCTGATCTAGTATATACAGCATTCCGTCATACTGGATTCAGTCATACTGCATACTCCTCCAGCATGTACAGCATTCAGTCATACTGCATTCTGATCTAGTATATACAGCATTCCGTCATACTGGATTCAGTCATAGTGCATACTCCTCCAGCATGTACAGCATTCAGTCATACTGCATACTTCTCCAGCATGTACAGCAATCTGTCATACTGCATACTGATCCAGTATGTACAGCATTCCCTCATACTGGATTCTGTCATACTGCATACTCCTCCAGCATGTACAGCATTCTGTCATACTGCATACTTCTCCAGAATATACGACATTCTGTAATACTGCATACTGATCCAGTATATACGGCATTCTGTCATACTGCATACAGCCATACTGCATAATGCTCCAATATATCCATTATTCTGTCATACTGCATACTGATCCAGTATATACAGCATTCTGTCATACTGCATACAGCCATATTGCATATTGCCCCAGTATATACAACATTCTGTCATACTGCATACAGCCATATTGCATACTGCCCCAGTATATACAACATTCTGTCATACTGCATACAGCATTACTGCATACTGCCCCAGTATATACAGCATTCGGCCATACTGCATACACTAATATTGCATACTGCTCCAGTATATACAGCATTTAGCCATACTGCATACAGCCATACTGCATACTGCTCCAGCATCCACAGCATTTAGACATACTGCATACTGCTAAAGTATATACAGCATTCTTTCATACTGCATATAGCCATACTGCATACTGCTCCAGTAAATACAGCATACAGCCATACTGCATACTGCATATCTCCATACTGCTATAGTATATACAACATTCTGCCAAACTGCATACAGTCATACTGCATAGCGCTCCAATATATAAAGCATTCTGTCATACTGCATACAGTCATACTGCATACTGCTCCAGTATATACAGCATTCTGTCATACTGCATACAGTCATACTGCATACTGCTCCAGTATATAAAGCATTCTGTCATACTGCAAACAGTCATACTGCATACTGCTCCAATATATACAGCATTCTGTCATACTGTATACAGTCATACTGCATACTGCTCCAGTATATAAAGCGTTCTGTCATACTGCAAACATTCATACTGCATACTGCTCCAATATATACAGCATTCTGTCATACTGTATACAGTCATACTGCATAGTGCTCCAGTATATACAGCATTCTGTCATACTGCATACAGTCATACTGCATACTGCTCTAGTATATACAGCAGTCTGTCATACTGCATGCAGTCATACTGCATACCGATTCAATATATACAGCATTCTGTCATACTGCATACAGTCATACTGCATACTGCTCCAGTATATACAGCATTCTGTCATACTGCATACTGCTCCAGTATATACAGCATTCTGTCATATTGCATAAAGTCATACTGCATACTGCTCCAGTATAAACAGCATTCTGTCATACTGCATGCATCATACTGCATACTGCATACTGCTCCAGTATCTACAGCATTCTGTCATACTGCATACAGTCATACTGCTCCAATATATACAGCATTCTGGCATACTGCATATAGTCATACTGCATACTGCTCCAGTATATACAGCATTCTGTCATACTGCATACAGTCATACTGCATACTGCTTCAGTATATACAGCATTCTGTCATACAGTCATACTGCATACTGCTCCAGTATATACAGCATTCTGTCATACAGTCATACTGCATACTGCTCCAGTATATACAGCATTCTGTCATACTGCATACTTTCTCTGGAAAGTATTGGGAATTGCGTAAATGTGAAAAATGGAGGTGTTCTGAAGCTTTTGACCAATAAAGTGTGTATATATTCTGTCTAATAAAATACTTGTCTGCCTTGTATGTTTACTGCTGGAGCACTGTAATTTTCTTTTTCGAGATTAATGCAATGCTATCATTCCTAAAGGATTTCGCCTGACTGTTTTGTATAGTACACAATTCTCAACTCAGCCCATGGCTCACAAAGCAGTAAGGTATGCTGTTAAAGCACAGCTGTCATCAATTGCTCAGGAATCAATAGCAGTGTAATCATATCAGTTAAAACTACACAAAAGCAAGTCAAACAGATTTATGAGCAGGTAAGGTGGGCACAGCAGCCTTAATCCCTTCCTGCTGTCTCTTCACTTGGAATTGGAAAATGCTGAGAGAGATAGATTGGAGGATGGAATAAGCAGACAGGAGTGGTGGGGATCAGCTTGTCAGTGATAGCTGAGCATGAATGGTGATGGCAGATGCAATAATGCAGACATTTCTATCCCCAACGAGCCGGATACAATTCAGCTCCAGTCCAAGACACTTCAAGTGTGAAAGGCCTGCTTTGCATGACCGGAAACTTAGTGATGGAAATAATGATTGTCTGTGTCATGCTTTTCAGAGTACACACATATAAGATTCCTGGGAAGTGGAAGTTAGATATTTCTTTATGTTGCCCTAATAACAGCATTAACTCTCCTAGACAAAATATGTTTTCATCAAATGTAAGATTTTTTGTAACATCCTTCTTCTACCCGTAGACACTATTGTACACAAAACTCAGTCTGACCGATATCTGACAATGTTGTTTTGTGCTATAGTCATCCATATGTGCAGACTACTGAAATTCCTAATCCCTACTGTTAAGCAGCAAATTCAGTTAATGAACAGATAATAACAAGAGTAACATTATGATTGCGTATGTTTTTAACTGTGCAAAGACATATCCATTTTTAAGAAGTAGCTTTCTCAGTTTGTTTGTTCAAAATGATTACATATCTCATATCTCTTAGATGAGAAGATACATGCTGGTTGATGAAAATATAAGAGGATGTTTTTGCCATCTAACTAGAGAAAAGATATTAGGTAGCTCCAATGCAAAGCTAAAGCAACACAAAATATTTTCTAGGTTTTTTTTTTTTAAATAACAGTTTAAAAAAAATGTCAAAGTAGTTTGACTGTTGGTATTGGGTGTTAGGGTAACCATTTGTTTCATTTTCCCAGACACATTTTAGTTATTCGCCTAAAATGTCCTGTGTTTGACTTTGCTAACTGTGCTGCCTTATACCAGTGATTTATTAACCTTTACAGCAATGTACCTTTTGTAGTTGTACTTAATACACACATAAATATATTTTGCTTCCAAACTATGCTGGGATTTAATTTAAACTTTGTTATTCATACATAACTGTGCCTTCTTATCAAACAAATAAAAAAAACTGAAACAGATGATTTTGATAGTGTATTAAAAAAAATTACAAATTAAAAAATTACAAATTAAAAAATGTTAAAAATATTGAAAAAAAAACCCCATAAACGTACAGTGCATCTGGAAAGTATTCACAGCGCTTTGCTTTTTCCACATTTTGTTACGTTACAGCCTTATTCCAAATTGTATTAAATTAATC
>JAVSBV010169275.1:0-13962 GCA_033117975.1 Parotocinclus spilosoma | reverse complement strand
ATCATGGCAGAATTAAATGTGCACCTCAACTCTCCTGTTTCCACCAGAACTGTCCATCTGGATCCACAGGGTCAATATACACGGCCGGGCTGCTATAGCCAAACATCTGTCTAAAACCAGGTGTTAGTTTTATTGTCTAACCCCTGTATATTAGCTAATAACCATGTCTACATGCTTGAATGCAGTGAGGTGCTACCAGGTTAAGACAACCTAATGAATTTCAAACCAACCATCAGAATGGTGAAGAAAAGTGAACATGGTATAGTTGTTGGTGCTAGATAGGGAGGTCCAAGTATTTCAGAAACTGGGATTGAGCCTAGAGGCTACAACCACATTATGCCAGAGCACATTTGTTAAACTACAACACGCCCAACCTTAAAGCACATGGGCCGATACAGCACAAGGACATACCAGGTTCCAATCCTGTCAGTTAAAGACATGTAGTTCAGTCTACAATTTGGCTAACCAAAATTGAACAATAGAAGGAAATAAAAAAAAAAACATCACCTGGGCTGATGAGTATCGATTTTTACTGTGACATTTGGGTAGCAGGATCAGAATTGGTCGGAAATAACATGACAGTATGGATCCATCCTGCATTTGATCAATGTTTTGGGCTAGTGCAATGGTATGTAGGATATTTTTTAATTTAATCTTGCTGACGATGTCAGTCTCGTCATGTTTTGACCACAATGCACCATCTTCTGCTGGCTACATCCAACAAGATAATATGCATTTTCTGGGTGCTTGAGCAAAAAACACAATTCTAATAATGTATAAATGTCACACAGAGCCTTGACCACAACTCTACTGTACACCTTTAGTGATTAATTAGAGCATTAACTGGAATTATTTTGCAACGTTAATGCCAAGACAAACTCAAATTCTAAGATGTAGTGAAAAGCTGCAAGCGTGAAGATTCTTTAATTTTAAAATTTTATAACATTGCTTTTGACACAATAGCTTACTTAAAAATTCCAGAAGCATTTGTCCTCTAACAAATCCTTTAGAATGTCATCTATATTTGATTCAGCTTGGCTAGGCTAGGCTCCAGTATACCATAGAGCTCTTCCTAGATGGTCTCGAGTGCCTGTCCTTTTCTCTTTAAATATAATGGATTCTTTAGCAACCAGCATAAATTATCTTCTTTTCCTACAGCTAACAGGCAGTAAGATATTTCCTGACATCGCCATATACAGTCCATTAAAAACCAGGCCTAATGAAATCAGGTTGGAATAAATCATATCGGTAATATTATTATAATCATGTCGCTCCACCTCCACAAGAAAAACTAATCCCCTCCGAAAAGGGATTATTTTTTTTCTCCAAATACTTAACTGAAGGGGAATCAGTTTTTCAGATGTAAATGCCTGATATCAAAACAGATTTTAGATTTGTTGTGACAGCTGCCATACCATGTGGTTGTACCTGCTTATTGTATCATAGAAAATAGTCACAGTTGCCTTGGTCTTCCTTGAATTAATTTTTAGGATAGAGTTCTTTTAGTAAAAATTCAAATGGTGTCTGGGCACTAACATTATATCCGGTCTAATCTCATCTTGGTATGTGTGTGCTTGTTTAGGTATTTCATACCTTGTTTTGTTTAAGCTTGGTGTCTTCATGAACTGGGATGCATCAGTGGATGCTCATTTCTGCAAAGTTGTTATTGGTTCACTGTTCATGCTAGTTCCTAGGCAAACCTTATAATTATATATAATGAATACAAATATTTTTTCCCCATCTATAGTACTCGAATAAACCATTATTATACTACATTTTCATTTATTTTCTTATCTGCTTAATCCTGAACAGGGTCTTTGGACTGCCAGTGTCTAGCTGGTGGCAGAGGGTGCAAGGCAGGAACAATTCTGGACAGGGCACCAATCCATCAAAGAGCACCCACAATTACACACTGGGGCCAGGATAATGGAACCATTTAACTTAAAGTATAATGTATATCTTTGGACTTTGGATGTTACTGGAGCACCCGGAGTAAACCCACATGGACACCTGGAAAACATGAAAATTCCACACGGTCCCAGTACCCATGACCATCTAGCTGTGAGGTGACAGCATCACCCTCTGAGCCATATTTTTTCCATTTTAACCATAATGATATAATCCTATGGATTGGCGCCCTGCCTAGGGTCATTCCTGCCTCTCCCTGTGCTCTCACACAACCCTGACTCTGTATAAACTCATAGAAAAGTGAATGAATAAAATTAATGATAATTCTATGATTATGTAACAGGTTTTTACAAATGGTAAAAATGTAATGCAAATGCTTATTACAGTTTAGGCTACCATTTATGTTTTAAGCAGTAGCTTTGATACATAAACATTAATTTTGCACACAGTGTTCTTGCAAAAATGCCCTTTGTATTTACATTACAGTAGCATATATAGACTGTGTGACTATGGTAATGTCCAGTCAGCATCCTCCTATCCCAAGAGATTGTTTTTCTTGTACATTTTGCCTAGTTTGCACATACTGTATATCTGTAAACACTTTTTTACAAGTAATAATGTTTATGAGCTATGCATATTGCAACTTACTGTAGTGTACCGACGTGTCTCCATATTGAGTGCACTGTTCCTTTACTATATTTTTCTTGGAGAGTGCTGCAGTAAATTGTTGTACGCATAGTATAATGTCAATAAAAGGACTTTCTATTCGCGTTAGCGACCTGTTTTACAGAATATAATGCAGTCATTAAATGGCACATACCTGTACATTAATAGGTGATGGTACTTATTTTGAAAAGACTTTAGAAGTAATATTAAGGAACCCACCCAACTGGGAGGCAAACACCACAAATGGAGCATTAATTCAAACACAGTACAATGGTTAACATCTTAACAGCTGTTGCCCATATTTCATTTTAAAATACATAAAAACCAACAAGGTATCCAAAAATTAGATGTATATATATTTTTAAAAATGTAGACCCATATTTTCATTGTATGTGTACTGGCACCATTTGTAATTCAAACTTCCTTTATGAAATATTTATCAGGATCTTCCAAAACTATTTCCAAACCTGCTACCAAAACACAACCTTTGTACTTTTTCTTAAATAAATCTATTAAACTTATGTACATTTTATAATATTAAAAATTCAAAACAACTTACAACTGACAGTCAAAGGGCTAAATCCAATCAGTTGGATTTTAGCAATTCTAAGCAAAACTTAATGATATCTGTGTGTGTGTGTGTGTGTGTGAGCAAGACAGGTACACACAGAAACCACTAATAGAGTAATGAACCCACTATTTTCAAGTGAAATAAGCCTAATACAATTGTATGGTTTTACAATCAGGGTCTGGTAATGCTAGTCTGGTAATGCTAGTCCCAGCCTCTACTGCTATTTTACATTTTTAGGCCACAAGAATTACAAAAATGTTTCCAATCACATGTCCACTTAATCTGGCATGGAGTTGTCTAGTACTCACATAACAGTGTGATAGGTTTAAGATTAAGTGACTGTGGAAAAAGTCCAGGACAATCAGCACTCCTTGGTCTCCTTCAGTATTTAACAGCTGTCACTAGTGGTCTCAGACTTATGGTTCCCTATTGTAGTTTTCCCTGCTAGCTTGTGATGCTAGTTCAGTATTTTTTTAATTTAACAAATTTTATCAAATGATTCACTGTGCGTTTGATAATTACTAGTTTCTAGACTACTAGCAGAACTGGGGCACACACACAGGACTTACAGGGGCACACCTACACCCCCTCCTTCTTGCAAATCAGACATAGGGGGACAGACAATTTACCAAGTATAGAAATATAAAAAATATATTTGTGGATGCATAATATTTAGAAGACCATACATGGTCCTCTAGTTCTGCTCAGCAATCCAGGATAAAACATAATTTTAACGGCTGCGATTTTAGGACGACCCAACAACATTTTACAGAGCCTTGAGTCTCAGTAAATATTAGGGTTTGCATACTCAAAGGCTCACTGCATGCAGCTAATATTTGCGGATAATATTAAAGAATTAAAGAGAGAGAGAGCGAGAGAGCGAGAGCGAGAGAGAGAGAGAGAGAGAATTGGAACAATACAAAACGCCAAAGTAAAAAAAGGAGACAATTCAAATTACGAAAGGAACTAAGAAAACCACAAACACTGTGACCCAAACAATACAAATACACTTCTCTACTTTATCTATTGTGAGACATTACAACTATACAAACGCACACTCAAAGCCTAAATAGCACAGTACACTTACAAACAGCAATGAAATACAAAACAGCGCTATTTGGACAAACCACTTTAGAGAACTATTCAAGAAAATAGAGACCAATGTAAAGCCACAGCAGAATTGTATAACCAAAAAATTGGAGGAAATAGAATTAGTTATTAAAGAAAATCAGAATCCACTAGACTTCTTAATCACGGAACATGAACTCAAAGAAAAGATTAATAAACTCAAACTTTAAAAAGCAAGCAAGCCTGATGGGATACCAAATTAAATGATAAAAAATTCCAGTTCTAAATTACAACTGGCTTTTTTAAATTAATTCAATCTGGTTCTGAGTGTAGATTCTAGCTTAAACGCTAGAATCTTTAATGTCCTAAGTAGAAGTCAAACTGGATTTTTACCAAATTACCGTACCACTGATCATATTTATATCCTTCACACCCTGATTGAAAAATGTTACCCAAAATAAAACCAAAATCTTTGCACGTTTAACTGACTTTAAAAAGGCATTCGATTTGGCACCAAGGATTATTTTATAGACTTTTAGAGAGTGATGTAGGGGGTAAAACATATGATCTCATTAAATCCATGTATACAGAAAGCAAGTGTGGAATTGACATTGACAATACACAGAGTGCATCTCCCAGTAGAATGGTGTGAGACAGGGCTACTGTTTAAGCCCAACATTATTTAACATCTATATTAATTAATTAACAAAAACATTAGAAGAGTCTACAGCTGTCATTGTGCAGAACTGGGCCCTGGCAGTCAACCTCAAAAAGACAAATATAACATTCCAGAAAAACAATCA
Organism: Parotocinclus spilosoma; assembly: GCA_033117975.1. Lineage (NCBI taxonomy): Eukaryota > Metazoa > Chordata > Actinopteri > Siluriformes > Loricariidae > Parotocinclus > Parotocinclus spilosoma. Next base: position 8,946 of record JAVSBV010169275.1, on the reverse strand, counting down.
GATTACAAGGGAAAAACGCATTTAGTTTAGGAACCAATAATATAGAATATTCTAACAACTATAATTATTTAGGTATTACAATCAGTTCATCAGGAAATTTTAACTTGGCAGTGAATGAACTGAGAGGGAACCCAAGCAGAGCATTTATATGCCATAAAACAACAAATTTATGTAGAAATTTCAATTTGAATTTGGCTGAAAATCTTCGATTCCATAATTGAACCTATTGCCTTTTATGGCAGTAAAGTGTTTCAGGAATCAGGAATTTAGCATATGGGACAAACATCCAATTGAGACCCTGCATGCAGAATTCTGTAAAATGGTTCGAAATGTTCACCAAAACACCACAGATGCATGCAGGGCAGAATTAGGCCGATACCCACTGATTCTAAAAATAAAAAACAGGCAATCAAATTTATTCATTTACAGCACAGTGCCCCACACTCATACCATTTTAAAGCTCTGCAGTACCAAGACAAAAAACACCAGTCCCCTCACTCAGTGTGTGTTAGTGAAGTGTTGGTATGTGTTGTGGTGTACAAACTAAAACTGTGCTTCAGGACCAGCTAACACCACACAAGCTGAGGAACAGAATCCAATCAGAATCACCCAAATTATAAAACCGCTACACACCTGCACACAGTGACCGACCCCAAACTGAGATCCACCCTGACGAAATACAGACTCAGTGCTGATCGCCTAGCCATAGAGACTGGCCGACACCACAAGTCCTGTCTACCCAAAGAACAGAGAGTGTGTCAGCAGTGCCCTTTAAACACACCTGAGATAAAGCTGCATTTTATCCCCGAGTGTACAAAATATCAACAAATTAGAACTGAATTCTACACTAAAATTATCCTCAAGTGTCCCTTATTTTAATCCCTTAAGTAACTAATTGTTCTAAACATTATTATATAGTTATAATCATTAACACATTTGACTGTTTAATGTTTAAAAAATGTTGTTTATTGTTCTGTTCTTTGTTGTCATTATTGTTAAATGATAATCACAGCTTTGGCAATGCAAGTGTGAATATTTGTCATGCAAACAAAGCACCTTTAAATTTAAGTGAATTGAGAGAAAGAGAAAGATACAGAGAGAGAGAGAGACAGAGAGAGACAGGGAGAGACAAAGAGAGAGACAGAGAGAAAGAGAGAGAGACAGACAGACAGAGAAAAAGAGAGACGGAGAGAGAAAGAGCGAGACGGAAAGAGAGAGACAGAGAAAAAGAGAGACAGAGAGAGAAAGAGAGAGACGGAGAGAGAAAGAGAGAGACAGAGGGAGAAAGAGAGAAAGAGAGAGACGGAAAGACAGAGACGGAGAGAGAAAGAGAGAGACATAGAAAGAGACACAGAGAAAGAAAGAGAGAGAACGAGAGAGACAGAGAGAGAACGAGAGAGAGACAGACAGACAGAGAGATGGAGAGAGACAGAGAGAGAGAGAGAGAGAGAGAGAGACGGAGAAAAAGAGAGACGGAGAGAGAAAGAGAAAGCATGGGAATACTGTATAACAACTTGAATACAAATGAAAGAAGGTAAATGGTTTCTCGTAAGGTCAGGTATCCGCTCTATTGTGCAGGACAGCTGCTGGAATTAATGATGTTTAATGGCTCGCTCTGCCCTTTTTATTATGTTGTCTTTAATGAAGATAACTTACAGCCGCGAGAAATGCAACTCAGAGAGCTTTCAGACAGTTATTATCCCGAGCTATTCTGCCTCATGAACTCGTTCCATATTCTTCATATAGCCTATGTGTGTGTGTGTGTGTGATGTCCATGACAAGTTCTCCTGACTGCCCCATGCTGTGCCATCTCAGAAGTTAACACAGTGACTAATAGAGACTGCCAGGGAACACATTCTTTCATAATGTCTGCTTTGAAATGAATCTCTCTACTGAATACACACAGGTGAACTAACCCTCTCCTCAAAGCAGGGTTCAGGCGGTCGGCCGATCAGACTCTGTCATGTTAAAGGTAGATGGAAACAAGAATTGAGTTACACATGGCTAAAGGGACCACCATAAAACCACTGTGCTTTATATGCTCAGCACAGCAGTGACACTGATATAATAACATTATGTTAGTGAGTATCAAGCACAGCTGCATTACTTAATGTTTCAAAGCCTCTAAACCACTGCTGGAGTGCTCGCAGGGTTGCGACTCTTTTCAGAGGAAAGTAGTTAAAGCATGCACTGCTTGCAGTTGCCAGGTGATTTCACATACTAATTTGCATATTAATGCCCTTAATTTGCATATCAAACCTTGCACAAGAAAGATAGAGTTTATGGTGACACAAATAAATCTAGAAAATAAAATAATATTCTGCCTTATTTCTCATAAAGGGAGCCAAACCTATTGGTAACGTAAAATAAAATAAATTTAACATTAATTGTTAACGTAGCAATTATAGTTACAATGTGTAGACGATGATGTATCTCATGATGTAGATGTGCCAGATTTAACCAAAATGCTCATTTTCCTTTGCAGTCACCAGACAGGTTTATTTTATTTTAAAGGATTAGAAAGGACAGAAAAATAATCACACAAACTCTTCGTTACAACAGCATCCTAAGCAGGGGCATTACATGTGCTTTGAGGTAAGGGTTAGCTATGTTACCTATACTTGTTGAAAATTTGGGATTAGTACAGCTCTTAGAAGTGTAGAATTGCAATTGAAGTCAGTGTCACAATTTTTAAAAAATGGCATACTGTTATCAGCATTATTGTGAAAATAGGTTACATCAGTGTAAATATTCTACCACTTGTTTAATGTGTCAATTCTATATTATGTTATATGGGGCATCTTAAGTAAGCTACACTTTAAGGCCAATAAATTAACATGCACGTCTCGTGCTATTATGACATTTAAGCTGTCACAAACCTAATCTTTGTTAAAAACACTTTTTTGCTGTTGAAATTTGTGCAAACACAGATTAAAACATTTTTTTTTACACTAGAAGTCAATAAATTGAACGTTTGATCGTTTGTGATGCAATTGGTACTAAAAATGAAAGAAAAGAAAAAAAGAGATATAAACTCATCCGATCGCGATTGTCATTGCAGCTTTGCAGAATGGCAAAACAAACATTAGGTTTGCTTTATTATATTTTGCTTAAGAACTGCCAAAAACATCAGTTATTTCAAATATTGACAATTTTGACAATGCCTATCCAAAACCAAATTTCTGGCTTCTCCACTGCAAGACATGACATATTCAAATGTTATGCTGACAATGTTCAGCTCATGCATCGACAGCTCATTTAGTTGCTTTAGCCACATAAATTCCCTCAAAACTCGTAGAACAAGCAGTCACAATGAGAGGTGGAGAGCCATATGGAGAGACATAATGCCTGTACAAAAATTCTACATAGATTTGTCACCATGCTCCTTGTTGAAATTCAAGGAGAAAGGCATACATTTGAAATGTGAAAATCCCCATTCGAAAGTATAAATACCTACAATCTGCACCAACACATACCATGTCACATATAGACACATCAACTGCTCCCATTTCCTAAGAGCTGGGACTTTAAAAACCATAGCAGAAACAACATAGGCTGTCATCATTACAGAAACCTAGGCTTTATTTATATGAGAATGAATGCACTTATCTTTAGAAACTGTTTAAACTGTGCCTTATAGTATATTAATTATGATGAGTAGTAAGTGACAAGGTACATGCCCAATAAAAGTAGAGGGAAATAGCTTTTTTTTAAAGGCTATTAATTAACTCATACAGTTAGTTATTTTCTTATCTGTTGAATCATGATGAGAGTCACTGGTAAGCCAGTGCCAACTGGGGCCAGAGGGCTTAAGGCATTAATATTCCTTATTTGGGTGCCAGGGTGCCAATCCATCATAGCACAAGCACTCATACACTAAGGGGGCTTTATAAACACCAATCAGACTATCATGCAAGTTTTACATTTTTCACCAGAAGTGGTATGCAGGTCTGTTTTGTTTTATTCTATATAGGCTCTACAGTTTCATACCACTTACATATTTTTAACATAAGATTTTTTTTATTACAAGAAATGACTAGTGAAAGAGTTTGGACAACTTGTGGTGAATCATAATGCCACTCATTATTTTCTCACAAAAAGAAAATTGGACTTTTATTTAAAAGAAAGCAAAGATTGAAAAAAGATTGGATTGGATTGTTTTAGGGTTAGTTACAGGGATAGCATTATTAAGCTATAGCAATTCGTACTGTGCATGCCTCTGTTGAGTCTATAGATCCTTCCTGGACACCTTCAAAGACAAACAAACAGACAGACAGACAGACAGACAGACAGACAGACAGACCAAGACACACACACACACACACACACAAAAGGCCCTTAACCATAATTTGATTGAGTTTTCCTCGTCAACCCTAATTGAATTTAAGCCTGTTTGTAAGGCATCTACGAAATAAACGTGAACGCACGCAGGCTTGCAAATACTCCAGAATAAAGAAAGGGGCTTCTAATCATATTTTCATAGAAAGCAGTGTCATTTTTTAGCCATCATAACTCATAATTACCACCTTAATGTGCAGGAACCAATGTGCTCCTGCAGAGCCAGAGAGAGAGAGAGAGAGAGAGAGAGAGAGAGAGAGAGAGAGAGAGAGAGTGTGTGTGTGTGTGTGTGTGTGTGTGAGGGGGAGAGAGAATAAGCGGATCGATAGCTCGTGATGGGCCTGTCAATAATGAAACTGGGCTATGGGAGAAGCCATGTTGGAGCTCAGCAGGTGTCTTTGGGCTGATTAGCAGAACCCTTTGATCTATAAGAGCATGTTTGTGTGTGTGCTTGTGAGCAAGAGAAAGAGAGAGGTTGAAGGAGAAAGTTAAAATGAGCTAAGGTCAGGGCAGCGAAGCGGCAAACAGGTATTCAGCTGAGAGACTGAGGTTTATATGAAATATGCACATACACCACAATATGTGAAAGATGCACAATGCATGCACTCGTGATTACCTACTGTAAACGAGGCCAGGTGGTTCCATTAACATCACTTTAAGAGAAAGTTTTTTGTAAAAATCATGGGGGAATCAGCAAAATGTTTCTACAAGGTAGAAAATGTCTGATCTTTCGAACCAATCCTTTCGATCCATATGCACACACACACACACACACACACACACACACAGCTTTGTCAAGGTTATTTTAAGTACAACTCCATCTCTGCCCATCACAGTGAGCAGGCCATATCTATTAAATTACCTGAGTGGATTTGACGGTAGAGCCCAGCATTCATGGTCATAACTTTTAATTTACCCTCTAAATTCAATCAATTAAACCATCCTGCACTGCGATTGAGAAATATATCGTACCCTGTCTCGTTAGACTTGTCATGCGAGCGACGAGCATTTCCTTTTGAATTTCAGATCTACCAAGCACTAAAGCAGGTCACGATCTCAGAGTCACGTGGGCAAAGCTTATCCTCACATAGGCTGTTTAATTTATTAAGCAACACGAAAACAACAACAGAAGATCTCAACCAGCCCTGCTTTCTCTCCTCTCGCTCCCCTCTTTGCTGTTTATTTTTTCAATTATTTCTTTCCGGCCCTCTCCATAAAGAGGCTACAATAAAGGAGGATGGATGAACACAAAAGTCCCCTGAACACAGTGGCCCTGAGCAGTCAGGAAGAAAGGAGGGATGATACTCATTCATTCTGGGCCAGAAAGCGAGAATGGCAGTCATTCGTTTCTCCCTGGAAGGAGGCATTCTGAGTCATAATGAAATCATAAGAGGAGATGACACTAGAGTGGTCTGAGGGCTAACATCTCTCATCTGGCTGTCATGGAGAGCACTACATCATGGTTTGGGTGCAGTGCGAGAGTCTGTGTGATTCCAGCGTTTGTTCAAGAGTCTGTCATATCTTTGTGTTTGAAAAGGATTGAAAGGTTTGAATGTAATTACTAAATAAATTAATTTTAACATTAAGAATTTTAATCAGACATGAGGGCACAGAATATGCAAAAACTATTGGATCAGTTCAATTATTGTATTTAAGGTGGTCAAACATACGCAAGCTTAATATCCACCAGTTACAAAACACAAATGGTGGTATTTCCATAATTTAAAAAAAATACACTGTAACATGCACTACTTGAATGCGATCTGTATAATGAATAGTGTAGTCTGTATAATAATAATGTAATTCAAGTGGCTACCCACAAAGTCAATCTAGGAAATCGAATTCTGCACAACTGAGTGTATATTGGTATACTGTAACCTATGTACTATGTGGTGGCTTAGTGGTTCCTGTACCAGACTGTGGACCAGAGGGTAGAGAGTTTAAATCCCACCTCTGCCAAGTTGCCACTGCCAGGTCCTTGAGCAAACTCACTTTGAATATCTTGCAAATGTCAATTAGATTCTGGAATGTCATCTAATTTTAATCAATCAATAATAACAATAGTAATAGTAATAAAAAAAGAAATTGTGTTTCAATAATATTGTATCATATAGCTCTTTTAGAAACACCTTGCAGGATCTAAGTTTAAACCCTTTTTTTTTATTTGCTTGACTGGTTGGTTTGTATCCCTCATAGTTAAAAACCAGGATTGAGGACGACAAGCCACGTTGTAAAAAGTCCAGGACGCAGCACACAACGTGTTTTGACTCACCCTCTACATGTACAGTATTGTGCAAAATTCTTAGGCCACCATTAGATCAGATATACCAGTGTTTTAGCAATGGGAAGCTTAAAGTGACCATATACTGTATAACTATTTCTCAGTCAGTTGGATACTACCAAAAAATACAGGACAGTGTATGCAGTAAAAAGCAAATAAGTACATAAATAATAATAATAATAATAATAATAATAATAATAATAATAATAATAATAATAATAATAATAATAATAAATCAAATGAATTTATTAACAACAGCTTCTAGAAACATCAGAAATGACCTTTTATTAGAAGGGTAGCAGCCAAGAAACCAATTTTCTAAAGGGAGCAGGCAAAAATGAATAGGCAAAAATATGCTAAATCTTATAAAGATTGGAACACTGATCAGTGGAAAAGTGTTATGAAGTGATGATGCACATTTTGTAGATCCAGTCATCATCAAAATATTCTATATGTTCAGTATATCATTGCATAACCAACAAAACTAATAGAGGCCTATAACTGCACAGTTCTGTATTTTGGGGGGCTAAGTATACTGCTTACAAAAATTGAAGGAAAAGAAATAAGGAATACCCCATAATGAAATATCCCCTAATTGTTTGTGTGCAGTAAGAGCCCCATTCTAGCCCATTTAAACCACCCTACCCTCTATCAATGTGCAGTTTTGTGGCGGCATTCTACTATTGATGATTTTAGGGGTGGAAGCCTGAGCTTGCATATACATACCAGTGCAGTTTGAGCTCTCCATGTTTAGCTGCCTTGTGACACTGCATGTTCAGCAATTTGAAAAGATGCGGCAGCCGGCTTCGTGTATCTCAGAGGAAGCATATGTTAGCCTTCATCCCCTCTGGTTGGTAGCCGTCATGTGAAATGGGAGAAAAATATCTTGCGAGGGGAAATTGTCGTTGACTACTACCTGGGGAGAATTGGAAAATAAATAATTTAATATCACTGTATATACTACAGAGCAGATAACAAGAGCAATATGCTTCCATCTAGCCCACCATTAAAGGGACTCAAGTTTGAGTCGTAGCAGTGCCTTTATGCCAGGATGAGCATCTCATACATATTATTGTTATTATTATTATTATTATTATTATTATTAATGGCTGGCACAGTGGTTACCACTGCAGCCACATAACTCCAAGATCCCAAGTTCGATCTCGATCCTGTGCTCCACCTGTCTTGAGTTTGCATGTTCCCCCTGTGTCTGTTTTAATCGGGCACTCCAGTACTCCTACCACATTTCAAAGATGTTTCTGAGGTTGATTAGTGTTTCTAAAGTGTCTCTTAATGTATAAGTGTGTTTGCCCTATGATGGATTGGCGCATGGTTAGGCACTGGTTAGCTGTATAAATTAAACAAAACCTTAAAATCAATTGTCCTGTTCAACATATTCTTCATATGAAGTGACTTTCAAAGAGTTTTGGGAAAAAGCAGTGAGGGCAAAAATGTAAGTTTCCAAAAATTGCTTCTATTTGGCAAGTTAAACTGACAATAAATAATACACAGAAGTCAGAGCAAAAGGTATTATATGTACCACAGTTGCATCGATACACACGTGCACACGCTGTCTCCATATACATTTTCATCATGAGCATTCATGCATAACACAGTTAAGACCACACACACACACACACACACACACACACACACACACAGGCTGCATAATTCAGAGCGAGACAGTAAATCAGCGCAATCGCCTGACAGCGCACCTGGTTGTATAAGAGCCTTTTGTATCTACGAGATGTAATGGAGCAAGGATTCTTTTCTTGATGCCGGCTGGTCGAGTGTGTCAACATCTCATTCATATTCTGTTGTGCAGAGGTAGGGTGGTGAGAAAGGCTAGAAGCCTGAACCCTAATCACATGTTTAGTGTTGCAGGAGTTGCTGTTCTATAACAGTAGTGGCTGGGGTTACAGTGGAGCAATGAATGCAATAAATATGTGGTTCAACTTTACCTGAACCTTTCCCTGCAGTCTTCTACAAAGCAATCCTGAAGAGTTAACTGATACTGTTCATTCTCAAGTTGAAACAAATTTTCAAGTTGAAACAACCTCCTGAAGAAACTACCAAAATATAATGTGGATTGTTTTAACGATTGTTTTATTCTATGACACTTGAAAAGTCTCAGAAGATGTGAGATTTGATCCTGGACCTTTTGGTCCACAGGGTAGTAGCTTAAAAACTAAGACACCACAGTCCCAATGTGTTTTAATAAGGACAGTTAAGTACAGTGCATCCGGAAAGTATTCACAGCGCTTCACTTTTTACACATTTTGTTACGTTACAGCCTTATTCCAAATTGTATTAAATTAATCTCTTTC
>JAVSBV010169264.1:0-13962 GCA_033117975.1 Parotocinclus spilosoma | reverse complement strand
GGTCCAAATAAGCGAATAACATTACACGTATATAATAGGATTTGTTTCGGTACTTTAGGATTTGGTCTGAATAAGCGACTGCTCCCATTAACCGGATTCAACTGTTCTTAAAAGTATATTAAGTTATGGCAAAATTAAGTAAATAACAATTTAAATAAAAAGCAAATCAATAATACAATTTTAATTAGTAATAAAATAAATTATAAAACAAAATAGATTATAAAATCAGTCCTCAGTGGGAGGTCCTTGGAGGCACAACATCTAATGTCCAAACGATGGAGGGAGTTATGTAACTCTGGTGGGACTGGGTTTTTTTGTTGGAGGCCAGTAGAGTGATGCTGAGGTGGAAGAACATCTAAGTGTGTGGTGCTGGAAATGGTACCGGAACATCAGCTCGGAGAGAAAAGAGAAAATGTAGTTACATCGCAACATAATGGGGATTGGAATCATGGGAGACGTTTCCAAAATGGCACCAAAAAGCAAACTGAGCTAATGTAGATATAATTAACTTATGCTAAATGTCATTAACACACAAAACTTGTGCTGTATAGTAATTCCTATACATGTGTATAGAGCTTTTTTACAAAGGAGCAGATCCTTCAGAGCAAATCCCTCAAGGAACTCGGGTCCAAAAGCGAGGCGGAGACACAAACCTCTGTGAAAGCACTGCATTAAAAACAGCCGAGAAAAGACGCACTAGAGTTGTTTTGCTCCACAAATGTTCAGACAGATCCTTTCATTCATCCATTTATTTACTTTCTGTTTGTTTCCATTGTCTACTTTCTGCTTGTCTGGCTGCTCGTAGGTAAAAACAGGTCATGCAGCAGAAGATACACAGCGAGTGTCATTATTATCTCATACAGGTGCAAATAAAAATGATGCAACCCAAGAGTCAATCTTAGTTTATTGATTAGCCCGGGATAACTCCAGCAGGCTCATCATTTATTAATACGAGCCGGAACGTCATGCAATGTGTAAAGAAAAGTGTACTGCAGAAAATGTATTTATTATCTGTTAGGAGTATACTCGAAATCAAGCCTCGCACCTGTAGTACAATGCAGGAAAAATATCCAAGAGAGTACTGAAGTCCTGTGTCCCGAACTCAGTAATGACCGGTCGCGTCACATCCTCGAGATCAAAGCTTCATTAGGTAGTGCCTGAGCAAGTTCTGTCACCTACTAAATAAATATTCACAAAACTTGCACTTTATGAATGAAATTTGATCTTCTGTACATGTCATGAGCAACCCCCATACAGCATATCATGCTGAGAACAGAACGAGATGATAAGATAAATACAGTCGAATCCGGTTAATAGGACCACCGGTTAATGGGACCAGCCGCTTATTCGGACCAAATCCTAAAGTATCGAAACAAATCCTATTATAAACGTGTAATGTTATTCGCTTATTTGGACCAAAATTTCGCTTAATCGGACCAAAGAATGTGAATGCGAATAAGAAAAAGAAGCCACAAGTCGCCACTTAGCCCCTGCTAAAGCGGATCAGCGAGATATGGGAGGAGTTTTGGGATCCCCGGGAGAATTTTTTTTTAATCAAAGGTCAGGAAATCCGAAAAGTTGCGTTGACGAGAGCAAAACCAGCGAGAGGTTACCACACCCACTCAGGCGCACACTCATGCATGCTTGCAAACTTTTTTCAACATTGCAAATGCAATTACACTTAATAATCATGTGCATTAGCGAGTACAGTATTAACAAATGCCATAGCCCAAATAAATACTATAAATTGTATTCTCTATTAACCACACCACATATATTGTATCTTAACTATGAGCTAAAGGCTATTCCCTGTACCTTTCACTGAAATGAATAGAAAACTGTTTACTACGGTGGATCATTTTGAGCATTACATTGACACTGATGTCAGATACAAGGATTGCAAACTGTGCAAGGTGGAGCAATACGGTGGGTGCGTATAATAGAGTGCACAGTGAGTGGACCCAGTGTTTAAAAACTTTAAAAACAAGCATCTAATCCACTTGTACCAGAACAACACAGCATCACTACATCAGTGCAAACAGTACCAAACAGTATCAGATCTATGGGGTCCTGGAATAGAGAACAGAGTAAAAGGGGACTAACAAAGTACATCGAGAATACAGTGTGTAATTGCAGAATTACAAAGTGATTCTATACGGTATGGGGAACTAATAAAACTAAATACAGTGTCTTTAAGCAGATGAGCAGTCAGGGGTGACATAAGGACGAATCACTGACAGGAAACCTGTCTTCCTTAGAAAGAGACTTGTCAACTAAAATAAGTTCTTAGGAATCATCCATTTACTCATTCATTCATTCACTTTCTAAAATCCCCTTTCTCTAGCTAAATATAAAAAACAAACACCAATTGTACAAAGCACAACATGTGTTCAGTGTAACAGGTCGTGAATAAGGGTCCTGAGAGTATAAATACAGGTTCAGTCCAACTGTAAGTTTGTAATCACAGCAGCAGGTCTTGGCATGTGTCAAGGTTTCCAGGTGAGATTCCGGTGGCCCCAGATAAAGAAAGCTTAGGATATTGGAAAGTCCAATATCCTAAGTGGGTCGGGATGGAAACAACAACGGGTGATTGGTAATACACACCCTTTGTCCAACTGCCCTCAAAGCTCTAAAACTGAGTAAAAATTCTTTTTGTTCTGTTGATCACAGAAATGGATTTTTACCTCCAAGTCATTGTTTTCTTGCCTTAATGAATGTCAAAATTGAACTTTCTAATACAGTCGATTCTGGTTAATCGAACCACATCAGGACGTGATGGTTTTGGACAAACACGAACTACTGTTGCTTACAAACTTTGTTCACTGAAAAATAAATTTGCAAACAAGTTTTTCGGAACGATCTACAACACAATGTATAGGTACTCAGCGTGCAAAGCATAATACTGTAAAAAACAAGTTCTTACTTATTTCCAGTCAACGTTTGAAGAACTTATCCAGTATGATTTGACGCGCTTTTGCTGTGGCTAAATGGCGACTTGTGGATTCTTTTTTTGTAGTAAATGGAATTGTTAGGCAAAGACCTGTAGGTGGCAGTAGAGAGCTGGGGAAAACTCGGGAGTTTTCGGGTAGTGATGCCAGAGATGAAGAGTTTCTTCATGGATCTTACATACTGTTCACGTTCTTTGATCCGATTAAGCTGAATTTTGGTCCAAATAAGTGAATAACATTACACGTATATTATAGGATTTGTTTTGGTACTTTATATAATAAGCGGCTAGTCCCATTAACCGGTGGTCCTATTAACTGGAATCGACTGTACATGCCGGGGCTATGATATGTAGTTGATTTTGAAGTTTACTTTTATAGTTGCCCTGGGATAAACCACAATGTAGGATTCCACTAAAGTGTTGACTTTGAAGTAAAAGGTTGTCTGAAGGGCGCTCATGCTGACAGAGCAGCAAAACATTGACGACAAAGCATTAATGACTCCATGACTCCACTACTACTCCCAACTACCTTTATCTTAGATTTTAAATTACCAAATTACCTAAAATCCCCATAGACTCAATGTAATTTGATATTGTGAGAATGGAAAAGAACATCTGCGGAAACAATAACATGTTAAATGGATTAAAAACGGTCTACAGCAGATACAGTACATGTATTCTGCTTAGTACAAATGTGGTACTAATAAGTGCACAGCCATACTGTTTGTAATGTTACTGTTTGTCAGGTTGGCACCATTAAGGCCAAGTTGTGTGCATACACAGAACCATAAATCCAATACATGACATTATTAACCTACTTACATCGAGTTTAAAAAGATATCTGCTACCTTTGGCATGCACAGAAATGTGTTATATTAGCTTTATGATACCACCATGATTTATGTGATAATTGTATGGCTTGTTGCAAAGATTCGGGTATACAACAAACATTTCATTTCACGAGTGATTCAAATAAATACATTTTTGTTCAATATTCCAAGACATTCAATATGACATTTTAGTCTGCAATGTTAATGTGGTGATGTTTTATGTTTTTATATGTAAGCTACATAAAGTAGGTCACTGGTGTTAATTGAGGTTATCTCGTCTGATAGCAAATCAATTGACACACTACATTGCATTATCACAAGAACATGCTTTTTTAGTATGCCGAAATCTTATTTAGGAAACATGGTAATATTTTAACAACCAGCCAAAGCTTAACGAAAATTGACCTTTGTGAACTACTGTACATTAGCTGAATGCTAATAAATTAATGCTGTTTCAACAGGTAAAAAGTGTAAAGAATGACTTAAAATAACCTGATATAAAGAAAAAGCATTGATGTAAATGGTTGTAGAAGACTGCTAATGTTGCGACCAGACTTTCAAAGGAAAACATATCAAAGGTTGAGGTCACTGAAATTCTTGTTTCTGCGGCCAAGCCCACCAGCATATTGCAGCTTGATGAGTGATCTAGCTGGAACATATCAACAATTATTATCATAAGACAGAGAGGGTATTTAAGAGATAGAGAGTGATCTTATAAAATACTGAGCGGTAATGCCATGAAGATATTTCTATACATCTGACTGAAAGAGCTAAAATGTATGTGGTGAGTTCTTAGAGTTTGAATGTGATTTTATTACTAGGATGAACTGAATTTTTATGGGTGATTAATCCAAATGCAGTGGTGTCTGTGTGTAGGGACTAAAGAATTTCAAGAATCTAAAGGTCACGTCTGGCTGGGCTCAGCTTTAAAGATATCTGTCTGCAAAACAATAACCGTCTTCATATATTTGTAACATCTGTGAAACTCTCTGCAGTACTGGCAACGAAAAATCTATTCAGGTATTATATAATCAGTACAAGCCAGTCAGAAAGTATTACTCTAATTTAATAACTTCTATCAAGTCAAGTACCTCAAACTGATGGATTGTCGACGCCCTTATACAGACAAAGCCTTTTCTATAAGTCCAACTCAAATTGATTTATATAGCACTTTTTTTCAGTGGTGCATTGTCTCAAAGCTTTACACTATTATGTTATCTTAAAAAGGTCAATCCCAAATTGAGCAAGCCTAGGGCGACAGTGGAAAGGAAAAACTCCCTGAATATAGAAGAAACCTTTGGAGGACCAAGACATAAGCCTGCCTGCTCTGCCATGCTCTTCCACCCAGTAACCAGCCTGTTGGGGGTTGGAAGTGTAGGGTCCAGGTTGGTCTGCTCTTCAGTATTCAGTTAGACTCAGTCCTCACAAGTTTTTCCTTGCTACTGTCACCCTATGTTTGCTCAGATTTCTACTAGGCTTAAATCTGTCAACTGATCACGGCTGGCTCTTTCCCTTTTATAGCTAAAATAGTTTGTGTTTCCATAGTCTCATGCTAATCTTGCCACAACAGTGTTCTGTTATTAGACTCAAGTGTTCTTAACATCCCCAAACAACATATTCTGTTTTCTCTCTGAGCCGTTTTGGTCTTACTGGCACACGTTCTCGTCCTCACTCCGAGCTGTTTTTGTATACCAGTTCCAGTGCTCACTCTGAGCTTTTTTCACAGCAGTTCCAGTTCCCACTTCTTCAGTTTCAGTTTTGACTTCAAGCTGTTTCTTTAGCACCAGTTTCAACCATTACACCTATACCCACAGCAGAGGACCCCAGCTCCTCCTTCAGTCCTGTTGGCCGAGGATGCTTACCTTTTGGAGTATGTGAGAACCTACAGTGACTGTTTATTGGACTAATAATGCTCAGTGACTTCTTAATTGTATTATCTTCATTATTTAACATATTGTATATACTTTTTAAATATACCCCATATCAATACATTCTGTATATTCTCCATGATATTGTATTTTGTTTTATTTATTATAGTTTTTTATAATAAATATAGTTTACTTCATTTGTTATAAATCTATTTTTCAGGTCCTCCCAAGTTTTGTCCGCATCACATTTATGATGTTTTTCCTTGTTCAACTTGAGCTGTGGGCCTGGATATTTATAAAACTGCTTTGAGACAATGTTTTATTGTAAACAATCTAAATAAACCTGACTTTAAACATTGACATATGTACTACCATGTCACTACAACGTCAGTGTCACCACTGAGAGGAAAAAAGAAGTGGTTCTTTTTCAATAATGGACATAGTAAAGGGCTGACAAGTAAGGCTTAGAGAGAGATAGTTAAACTATCTTGTCTCATTAAATACATTAACTATGCTCTAATGATTATGTTCAGTGTGCCAGTTATTGATAGACACAATTCAATAATCAAACAAAAGCAGTATGAACATGCTGTAATCATTTTCTCTCATTTCAGCAATTTTGACATAAGGAAGAAGTTACATAGGATGCACCTGTAACATGGAACCTGTAACGACTGTATGGCATACTCGGGCGACTCTGGATGGTGAAGTGGAGAAAGCACTTGAGCTGCAGTGCTCCATCTGCTTCACCACATATGACAATGCTTTCAAAACCCCCAAGCAGCTGGACTGCACCCACACATTCTGCCTAGAGTGCCTGTCACGCCTTATGGTCATTTCTATGGACCCACAAGAAGGCAAAATCTCATGTCCTTTTTGCCGCCATCTGACACCAGTGCCTAAAAATGGTCCCCCTGCCCTGGCCACTAATCGGGAGGTCCTGTGCCGCCTGCCCTGGCACCAGCAGCGCGAGGAACATGTTTGGCTTGAGGGTGAAAAACTGTGCTACAACTGCCCACTCAAGACAGGCATGTCGACCTTCTGCATCTGTGTCAACATCGGAGCCAGTGGCCAAAGCACGGGCCCTTTGACTCCGACACACTCCAGAGTGGGCCTTCTGGAGAGGCTTACTGACTGGAAGAAGCTACTGTTATTTGTTGTTGTCATGGTGCTGCTAGTGGTGGTTGTGCTGTGGCCACTGCAGTGCATCCTCACAACAGGATCTATCCGATGTGTGCCTCGCACTCCACCGCCAACCACCAGCACCATCGTTCCTCTCACCGAGTTCCAGTCAATATGAACAACGCATGGACTAAAGGAAAAAAATGAACACATTTGAAAGCAGGTCTTGAATGAGCAAATTAAACATTGTTTAGATCTATCAATAGATCAACCTGCATTTTTATTTATATGCAGAGACCCACAGAAAACATGTAGAGTACGGGTGGAGCAGTGGACACTACACCCTGAATCCTTTACTGCTTTAGCTCACAGGAGTCCTATTGAGTTTCTATTTTGGTATGGTAACATTGGCATCAATGTGACGACGTATCAAAATCATGTTACAAAACATTAGTATGTATGACAGTACGAAGGAAGTCATCCTTACCTCTGTAATACTGATCAACATTCATAATCAAAAACATTCAGATGTCTAAATATATTTCTGTTTTTTGTACAAACACTTACACAAAATATCTGGTTTCTTCCATATGCAAAATATAATATTTTTGTACATAATGTGTACACTGAAAGTTTTGTTATTATGTTATAATTTCTCTAATCAACTAATTCAGAATTCATTGTGAATTTAGGTTGTTTTGCACGTTCATCCGTGTTGACAGAGTACTAGGAAGTTGATCAAAATGACTGCATTTAAAATGGTGGCTAATTACAAAGGAAAGGAAATCTGTTTTGCCTAAAGTTCGTTTTGCCAGCAGTTGGTATTAATAACTGCACCATGAATGTAATGCATTTTTAGAACCTTTTACAAGTTTTTACATAGTTTTCTATACACTGGATATAGTGCATTTTGTTTACAAAAGAAAAATTGTTGTGTTGACATTAAAAACTAATGGACGCTCCATGTTCAAGGTGTTTTGTCCCATATCAATTTTTAAGAACTGAAAAGCAAGGGAACTTTATTTTGTTTTATTTAACATCAACACCAGCATCAATGGCTATTCACAACAGGCCCAAGGTTATTTTGATACTAGATTCACATTAATATTGAGCCACTTCAATTCAACTACTTAGCATAAAGCCTGTGTTTGGACTGTGGGAGAAAACAGGAGTGCACCAAGTAAACTTACTCAGACACAGGGAAGAGCTGCAAACCTCACACAGGTGGAGTTCAAGGTCAGGACCAAACTGGGTTCTCTGGAGCTGCGGGGCAGAAGCACTAAGCACTTGTACCTCCATGCTACACCGGAAGGTAACTTAATTTCAGTCTTCATGCCTTTACTCAGGACACAGGAGCAAACAGGGCCATAACTCTCCCTTAATTCTTACTGTTGGTTGAGCACATCATGCCACCAAAAGTTACCTGCTGGAGGCAAGTGTAGTTCTGCCGAGGCTCTATATAAAAAAATAATCTAAATAAGATTTTATGGACTCAACAAAGCCAAGCAACGCAGTCATATCCTCCATTTTATTATATTTATATATACATATATATTTGATTATCTATTTTATACTAATGTATTATTCGATAGCCACACATGACAAATCGATAATTTGCTATGCTTTTTAAAATTATATTTACTGAATGGCATCTGAACTGAATGTGCAAAGGTAAGAACTGTGAAAACACATCAGCTCTTTTGAAGTAGCCAATTAATTTGTATGCAAAGCCTTTGTAGGAATGAGGTTACAAGTGAAAGATGTGTGTAACTGTATCCACCTCCTGACATGATGCACACATACACCCAAAGGCATAGAACGGAAAACTTTGAATCGGCAGCTGCCAAATGTGACCATGTATATGAATGCCTATGAGAGAAGAACAAAGGTCAGGTTTCCCTTAAGCAATGTTACACAGAGATGACTATGCAGCAGTTCTAAAGTGGGAACACCACAGGTCAGGTCACATGACAACCACACACTCAGCCCAATCACTGCAACTCTGTAACTGATGGACTCTGCCAGGAACAGGGAAATAACCAGTAAAGCTAAGCACTGGAAACCAGTGTTCCAGTGACAGAGGTGTGAAGAGGGGTCCGTTCCAGTTCTCTGTATTCCAAGATGACAACTTTCAGGTTCAGGACTGCAAATATGACTGAATGGTATGATGACCATCTGATAACATCTAACCACACACTGACCTACAAAATCCCCAGTTGTGAATCCTCTTGAAAACCAAACTACACTTATTTCATGCAAGACTGGTTGAAAATTGATGTCATCTGCAATCAGAAATTCAGTGTCAAGTCCATGCCAAATCCAATTACTGCTGGTATTAGTGTTCGTGGTGGCATTACGAGCTATGTTCCTTTCAGTCACAGTTAATTCATTTTCTGTCTGGTGTGTTTAATAGTTTCATTATCTGAACTCTACATGTTCATACACTGAGTGGCCACTGTATTACAGACACCTGGCTTTTAAAAAAGGTGTTTAAAAATCATTTGTAACTGAATGGAGCTGACATAAGTTTTATGTATACCATGTGTATTTATTAATTAAGATAGTCATCGCATCACCTGTGTTTGCCAGAACAAAGGTATTTAGGCTTAGCCAGTGCAATAAGGAAAATTGTACGCACACAGATACAGTCAGCGTAACAGTACTCAGATGTGGCCTAATACGACCACCAGAGATATAAAGGGATTAAAAAACCATACCATTCAACTAAATTGAGAAAATAGAAAAAAACAGAAGAACAATGAGTGACATAACCAGAATCATTAACATTACAAGAACATCACAATAATAATAATAATAAAAATACATCATCATTGTTGGCATCAGTAAAACACAAATATGTCCTCATACTCTTAACAGTGTACAACTGAATATTAAATCAATAACTACAAAATAAAATCTTCAATCTTAAATCATAAAATCAACAGTGATGGCAAAACCGCTGCACATCAACCAAAGAACGTTCTCACAATGCAACAATGACTGAGCAGTTTAAAAACAGTTTCAAGTATTGAAGTCTTAATGTCTCAGCTGACTTCTGAAGTTTGACCCTCTAGCCATTTTCATAGTGCCAAAAAAGGGAAAAGTGACAAATATCAACAAGACAAAACAACCATCAATATTAATAACATGAAATAAATTAAAGTTTCCTTCAGTGTTGCTTGAGAAAATAGATTGCTCACGAAAATAAGGATTATATTTCAAAATGAAATATCCCATAATGAAATATCTCCTACTTTTGTGAGCAGTGTATGATTGATCAAAATATTGATTAGCTTCAGTGTTCAGACTTTCAGCAAAACACTTCAACCCACATTCTAAAACCTGAAAGGTAGGTTGCATCGTTTTCAGCTTCAAAAGCCATTAAAGAACAGATAATTCACAGGATCTTCCCAAGAATAATGGCACTCTTGAACAAACCCCAACAAAACAATCTTGTACGTTTTAGATCATTACTCCCGTTCTTATTGTAAAGAGAGAACAGTGTTGCGATACCAATCAGGGTCAAACAACACAAGTTCCAACAAATATAATGAAATTAGAATAACATTTTGACCAGACATCCAAATATTTGTTAAATAACAATCTTTGTCATTATAACCTTAAGTCACAGGGTCATAACGTTACAAATAGTGATAAACATGGATCGTTATAACCGGAGTTACTTTAAGCTTTGATGAGTAAGTAAATCATCCCCTTTCTCTTCATCATACACTGCTCACAAAAATGGGGGGATATTTCAAAATGAATATGAAGTTTGTTTGTTTTTTTTAAATAAGCATTTGATTTTATTTTATTAAACAAGATCATCAGAAAACAAAATGAAAAACGAAAGTCGAAAGTTGTTCAATTACGCTGATTGAGTAGCAAGTGACATATTCATGGATGTGCACAGAAGCATGTTAAACTGGACGAGAGTGTCCCACATTGACTGTTTAGTAGAGTGTATGATCACCTAAGACTGCCAAAACACCCTGACAGTGATGGAGCATGGACAGGATCATATTGCCCAGCAGTTCTTGTGGGATTCTTTCATATTAATTTTGAAATGTCCCCATATTTATGTGAGCAGTGCACCATTCCTATTATTGGCATCACAAATAATGCTAGCTTCTTCCAATCATTGTGTCTGGATTACCACATCTTCCAAATTGCTTTTTTTCGTAGACAAATCTATTCTTTAATCTTAGGCAATGACCATCTGGCCTGCTTAAGTCTGTGCTGATGGTTGTTCACGTCAATGACCTGGATGATATGCCTCCTTCCCCTGCCTGCTTGAACGCCACAACTTTCATTATACACAAAAAGCTTGACCTGCAGCTGATGAAATATAGAGTGCAATCCCTGAACAGATCACCATCCCTGAATGCCTATTTATAACCCTATGTAAGACCCCACATTCCTCTGATGTGGGATTACAAATGGAAATCTTTTAACCCTGATGAACTGATGACCTGATGTATATTGTAAAGTATACATAAGGGAATCATACCACAGAAAAAAAGGTCGCTCTAAAGACAAAGCTAGAGGAAAGCCGTTTTGCACAGGCAGGCTGACTGGTCTGTGTGCATACTCATAACTGTAACATGTAACTTCATTTATAACATCACAGTCCATAAGCTTTGTGAAGGGAGAAGCTCGGTAATGCAGCATTAAAGCAGAGGCATCTACAAAAGCAGGCTGTCTAGGTATCCAGTCACAGGTATGCGCCACATAATTTCCATTGGATATACGTCCGTGGTCTGATGAGGTCATGATCCTTCTAATTAAAATTATTAGTCTAGTTGAGCCACATATTACATTTCCATATATATATATATATATATATATATATTCACCTGTTATATAGCATATATAGCAGTTGTAATGACACACTGCATCAACATGAGTAAATGCTGAGAAATGTTTGACTGCTGTGGCGCTCCTTATAAGTATTGTGGTGAATTATGTGCTTTGGAACTACGCTCTGCAGCCTGAGAATCATATGTGGATCGGGAATAACGCTCTTTTTCAGAATTAGGCCGAACTCACACAGCCCAGTTGCCATGAACCATGTATAATTATAATATGATTGGCCAATTTGTATTTCTTTTTTACAAGGGCTGCTGGCTGATAATAATAATATAATAATAATAAATTCTTTGTTCGCCGCTTATTTTGGCCATGTATGTTATTCAAACAGCACGCTCTGAAGAGCTTCCACGCCAAAGACAGTGACAAGACTGTGTCTGAATTAAAGCCAAACTCCCTCATTAGTATACCTTACCCCTTATTACTGCACTATTTAGGCTATGCAGTTGAATAGGTAGCACTCAAAACACAACTGAAATTGAACAGTTCTTTATCATCAACATGCCTCAGCACTCAAATAAAACCCTGAGTGGCTGAGCTGTGGATAAAGCCCTGTACACACGAGAATCAAATTCTGAATTTGAATTTCTGAAGAATTTTGAAATTTAGTAAAAGCACTGTGCTGTTCATGTGCCGCTGTCGTCGTTGCGTGATGTGTAAATGTGACTGCCACAGAATCAGTTATATCAGATCGATTCGAATCTGTTACTGGCTGATCGAACCGTGCATCTCTTGTATCCCATATATTATCGCTATACAATATCTATTGTATACTGTAAGTAAGATATACAATGCGGTATTCAGGCACCGTACAGATTGCATAACGTGCAATTTCATAAATCATATTATGGATGTTAAGCGACGCATACCTGTACAACATTTCACCTGTTGCTCAACAACAGCTTTTAAAATAATCTGTTCTAGCTGATGGCTAACATTAACGTAAGTGACATGTCCTTGTGCTATGTTCCCCAGCGAAGGACAGCAGTTCTTCTCATATAAATGGTTAGCATCTTCAGCTTCACTTTTTCGGAGAAATAAGTCTTTCTGCTTCTTGTGAGAAATGCCGAGATACATCAGATGTCTTTACGGTAGATTGGACAGTGTGATTTCTGGCAGCAGGCATAGAGAAAATAGACAGAACGAAGCTGAAAGGTAGACTTAGTCCTGTTTAACAGTCTTCATCCATTCTGAAGTGATTGAGTAGCTGAGTGTTCTGTGCATGCTTATCAGACTTCAGATCTAGCAGATCAGGCACTTAAGACTGTGATTGGAACACCCACAGGGAGTCAATCAGTCAGTAAGGTGGGTGTGGAGGAACTGCTGAAGTACCCACCAGGCTTCAGAGAGGGCACCATCAGTCCACAGGCATCCATCCACTTCAGTGTCAAACTCCACAGCCAAGTGCCATCACACAGAATCTCTGCTGCAGACAATGGATATTACAGTTAAAAACAAGAATAAAACCACAAAACACCAAAACTTTTTACACAATGAAATAATACCAATGATAATGCATGCACATTTTTTCTGTAATGCCATTTACAATGGTACCTCAGTACCTCAAACATTTCGAAACGAAAATGGTTTCGGGTCTCGTCGTTTTCTCGGTGCACTTGCATAAACCAGTTGAGCCGCAAGACTAATTTCAGCCAAAACTGAATTTAGGATTCAGTACACACGGATTCTGATTTTGAAAATGTCTCCACTCTGTTTGTTGTGATTTTCTTACATATTTAGTGCAAAACAAGTCCCCATGGGTCCTAAAATGGTTAGTAATGACAGCCAGGTAAAAGGAAAACTGGCTTTCAGGCTGAGCAGTTAACACTGAGTTCATCAAAAGAGTTTTGCTTTTACTTAAATAGATCCCTTTATTAATCCCGTACTTCATACTTCCCTTAATTCATACTTTTCGCTTTCAATCCATTACTCACTAAATTGCATTCGATTTTTTAACACTTTATTGTATGATAAGCTTTGTGGTCATGATTTTGACCAACTGTAGGTTCATGTTTTAATGTATAATAGGCTCTGATAAGAACATTTTACTATATTAAACTTATCAGTTCATGATACATTTTACTTATGATTCATTTGTCAGAACATATCCCCATAAACATAAAATACAGGTTTTTGATACTTGACAACCTGTGCGGAATGAACTAACGACAAGAACCGAGGTGCCAATGTGTAAGACAATATTTATATTTACATTTACGGCATTTAGCAGACACCCTTATCCAGAGCGGCTTACAACTTATACAATCTTACAATCCAAGCAATTGTGGGTTAAGGGCCTTGCTCAAGGGCCCAACTGTGGCAGCTT
>JAVSBV010169254.1:0-13963 GCA_033117975.1 Parotocinclus spilosoma | reverse complement strand
ATTTTTAAAAAAGATTTAACTTTTGTAAATTATGCTGATTATATAATATGTAATGACAACATTATATCATAGTTAAATAAAAGCAAAATACAAGCATTTTTACTCATGAGTTAGCACCTGGCGTGTTTGTTTGTATATTTACATATCTTAGCGACACACACAAGGTTATATCCATACACAAGTTCATCTCAAGACTAGTCACACATACACGGGACTGCGGTAGCCTAGCGGTTAAAGGTACTGGACTCTGGACCTGAATGAACCTGAAGGTTCTGGGTTCAAATCCCACCTCTGCCAAGCTGCCACAGTTGGGTCCTTAAGCAAGACTCTTAACCCACTATTGCTTGAATTGTAAGACTGTACCAGCTGTAAGTCGCTCTGGATAAGAGCGTCTGCTAAATGCTGTAAATGTAAATACACACAAGTCACTGGCAATTAAGAGTAATCAATTAACCTAACACACGTGTCTTTGGACTGTGGGAGGAAACCAGAGTACCCTGAGTAAACCCACGCAGACACAGGGAGGACATGCAGACTCCACACAGAAAGGACCCAGGCTCCTCAATTTCTTGCTGTAAGGCATCGGTGCTACCCACCGAGCCACCGTGCTGCCCGCACCTGCCGTGTAATAACACTTCTCTTTCTGTACCTTATAAAATCTCATAACTCATAACTTGCAAAGGTTAATGTATTGACATATCAGGACTTCTCACAGAATCTAGATTAACTGCATCATTCTGAAAGAGAATGGTAGTAGATATATGCTTCCCTTGTGGATAATCATATAACAGGTCACAGCAGATCACATATAAAAGGCTCTGGATAGCACAGACAGCTCATACCTACTTGCTGCCAAGCATCTTTATGGTTAGTACATGAATAAACTATAGATCATAAATTCCTTGTTTCATTTAAGTGTTTTGGAAAACTTGCCAGTCTGACCATGAAATGTCTTTGCCCCCAAGTATGACACATTCTAAAGAAGGACAGGCAAATCAGAGGCAAATGATTAAATAAGAAATAAGTCAACTGGCAGTGTCCCCTGTGTATCAACCTTTGGTGCCTAATGAGGAGTGGTGGAAGTGAAAGTGGAAAGTGGTGAACGCCTGTTTGTAATAGATGGACAAAGTCAGGTTTTTTTTTTTAATCAAAAGTACAATTTAAGACATTTAAGTTAAAAAAAGAATAGATGTTTTATCAATGCTGACTACATGATTACCTAAGTAACTACTTTTCACTGAATATGCGTTCTAAGTCACTAAAAAGCCATGATTTCATACTGCAAGGTTTTACATGCTATGAAGACAAAAGCAGGATGAGTCCCAATGCAAGAATAAAATTATTTTACAAAAGCAAAGCATTCGGTTTTATTCTCACTAATCCTGGTCACAGGTGCTGGGGAAAGTCAGTCTGGAGCCTAACCTAGAATTAACTGGATGCAGACAGAGATACAGTTTAAACAAGGAAGCCAATCCATCACAGGGTTTCATAAATGTATCACCAAGCCTTCATATAGTCTTCCACCCTGGGACACAAATACAGACCCTTAAGTATTACTGTTTACAGCGGCTGGCTCTTATCACTGAGGTAACAGTGCAACAGAATAAAATGGTGCTAAGCAGAAATAGATCAGATATCCTCAGTGTGCATATACAATGCAGTACAAGGCAATTAAAAGCATTAGGCCATATTAGGCAATAAATCACAGAAGCATACCTAAATGAAAATATAATATGTCAAATGCCAATGCAATCCTTGATCTGAATTCCGATTTCCTACTCATACATGCAAGTTTGGGCTCAACATCAAAATATGAAATCAATAACTCCATTTACACTTGCTATTTGGTAAGTTACTATTGATATCAAATACTATTAATATTAAATTCCAAAAAGATTCAGGAGCTTCCTTAGCAGCTTTATTTAGTTCCAAATATATTTACCATACTGGATTACTACATTTTATACAATAATTTGGTCAAAAACATAAAAATCATATTGTACTCTGTAAAAATATGACTGAAATTTAATCTCAAGTAAGCGTTAATGACCGTTCTATCAATATCCATTCACTTTACCAACCAAGGTCTTTAAACATTAGAACAAATTATAATAGGAAATAAAAATCAGCTAGTGAGACCATAACCGCAGGCACCTCAACAGCCAATCAACACTGAGGATTCAGAGCTTGAGGTGCTTAGTGACTTTTTATGCAAATGTATGTATGACTTTGAGCTGCTTATTGGTAACATGCTGTAAATGGTGTTCATAAGTATATATGCCTGCACTATTGTAACACATTTTAAAGTCTCTGTTTAATCTGGCAGATCTTCTGTTTTGTTCGTAATACTGTTTAGCTATGCATTACTGGCTTTTGTCAAAGAGAACAAAATCAGTCGCTTCACTCGCTCATCAATCACCCGTGTTTTCAATAGTACATTACAGTACAGTAACATATTATGATTATCTGACTATGGTAATGTCCGGTCAATGTCTATTTCAATCAGCAAGTGTTACACAGAATGTAATGCAGTCGTTAAGGCTTTTTTTATTGCTTGTTTTGCGGATCCGCCGACGATCATATTTGAAGAATACAAAACAAAAAACCTTTTATTTTGGTATTTCTCAGGTACGCTGAAATAAAATATTTTTTTTTTATTATTTTTTTTTTTTTTACTTTTTCCACCCACCGGTTGAGAGCCAACAGTTTTCTTCTGTTCATTAAATTTTTTTTCCAGATTCACTTTAATTTAATTGTAGGTTAAATACATTTTATTTTTAAATAAAACATTTTTTTTTTCCTCCTGCCTTGTATTGATTCCACATAGTCCTAAAGAAATTAAAAAGTGCTGAAAAATAAAGATTTATTTTTACTGTTTTTCTTCCTCCTCAGTAGATCCTGAAGTAGGGATATCCGAGGAACAAGCAATTAAAAAAGTCTGGACTAAATAGCACATACCTGCATTAAACTCACAGACACTACAGAAAGCTGTAAAAAATCATAAAGGGGAAACAGCCTCTCCGAATTGCAACTACATATTCTCTGTTGTGGTTATCTGTTACAAAATGGTTGTAAAAATGCAGCCTCTATAAAGTTTTCATTTTTACAGCCTTCCACCCATCATCGGCCTGTCGGTAATTTAGGGTTACAGCATGCTAAGCAGAACAGGTGAGTTTTTGAAAAGCTTTGGTGGCCTAAGAGCTTTGTTGGATTTATACACAGAATAGTAGACAAGGTAGAAGAAAATGGTAATGGTGATCATACATTCACACTTGATCTGTGTGAAACTTTAATTAAGCACGTGGGAGAATTCTCTGCCATATTGAGCACTGGCAGAAGAGTTGGTATTACTTTTTCATTTCCATGTTCACAGCCTTCCGCCTGTCAGTCAGCAAAAAGGGCTAGGTGACAGCACGTTAAGTTTAACAGATAATGATGGAAATAACAGCTCCTTAAACTGAATGAGCTCATATGGCTCATCAAATGAATGACTCATTTTTAATTTTTCTTTTTATTTAGGGGGTGGGGTTGGATCATGTGCCAAATAAGCAGTAGAACCCACTTTTTCATTGGGTGGTGGTTAGGGCATTTGCTTGTCAAGTGAAAGATCTCAGGTTCAACCCCAGGCTGTAAGAAACCAATTGTTTTGGGACTGTGGTAGCCTAGTGGTTAAGGTACTGGACTAGAGACCCGAAGGTCCCGGGTTCGAATCCCACCGCTGCCACAGTTGGGTTTCTAAGCAAGGCCCTTAACCCACAATTGTTTGGATTGTAAAAATGTGTTAACTGTAAGTCGCCCTTGATAAGGGTGTCTGCTAAATGACATAAATTTAAATGTAGAAAGGGCAAGATTTAGACCAGATTTAAATGTAGAAATGCCGATATAATCTCCATCAATACATTTCATACAAGTGGAACAGGTTAAGCAGCACCAAAACTGCCAGACCTAATTAATGGCAATAATCTGCACTGTTTTTGGTTGTTTGTTTTGGTTTATTTTTCAGCATAAATGGCTATTTTAACAAAGGTTACATCATTACACAAGGTTACATTGAAGTTAGTCATGCATACAGTACATAGAACAGGCCAATTTAGCATAATCAGTAAACCTAAAGCAGGTCTATCAACCTGTGGGAAGAAACCAGAGCACCCAGAGTTAACCTGTGTGGAAATGGGGAGGACATGCAAATTCCACACAGTGAGTCCGAGGTCAGGATCAAACAGGAAACGCTAAAGCTGTGTGACACCATATTCCTCTACCTTATCACTGAATCTTCTTTGTATTTACCCTCTATGACGGTAATATCGCATCGTGATCAATTTTATTATGATTGAAAAATTATATGGTTTTCCGAGCGAATTGAGGAAATCGAGTTTAAAGAATATGAACAAGTGCATATTTTATTATTAACAGTGTAATTAGCCCTGTTTAACTGCAGCACAATTTGATTATAATTACTACTAATTACTAATTACTACTAATTAGGGGATTATATCAGAATCAAAGAATTGAATTTTAAGAATCTGTCACTGCTGATGCATTTTGTCTGCAATCACATGTATCGTGATACATTTTGTGTATTGCGAAAATGTCTTTAAATATTGTGAAATGATATTTTTGCCATATCGCCAACCCCTAATTTAACCACTGTGTGAATCGCATTATATACCACTTTGTTTATTTATGCTGTAGAACGTAAAACCGCAAGACAAAATCTTATTTCTCTAATTCACTGCTTTATTCTTGCTAGCATTGCTTCCCCTTTTAACTGGTTCACTCTCTCAGCAAATCCTACTCATTCTGCCTTAAAGGCACCAGCTAACATGACAACATCTTTCTCTTGTGACTTTTTGTGAGGAGTGGAGTGGATTTAGGGCAGGTAGTGATATTTGGGAACAAAGAATAAAAATGAAATGGTACAAATGGTTCACGAGTACGACTCAGCAAAGAGCTTTACTTATAAAAGTCTTTTTGAAGCACGGTAGGTCTTTCTACTCCCCTGGATCAAAGCCCAGAGAGCTATACAGTCATGATTCCCAATTTTGCAATAACAGCGCTCAGCATCCGACGTGATAATTTCTGCCCCATGCACAATTAAAATTTGACACTGATCAAGTGTGATTGTAGAGGCACCATTATCACTCTCCTCCACCTCATCTGCTACTTCTTGTTTAAATCCAACGTGCTCTTTTTTCAAAAAGTCACCTGTTCTGCTTGGCAAAACCATTTTGACACCATTGTTGCAAAATGGAGAGGAACACTTTAATACCAATTTGAGAAATACATTTTTCCATACATTCATTTTGATCCAAAGCTTTCATGTATGAGAAACTCAAGAATGCATTGTCATTTGACCCTGTGTAAGGGAAAGCCATCCTAGCAAACACAAAACGTCAGTAGGACGTTCAAATTATGTCCATTTCACATTGGTCGGTCCAGCACCACTCTTGCACGTGTGGTGAACATACAAAATAAGTTCACTGTCTGAATGTCTGTCAAGGACCTGAGTTGGACAGCAGTAGATTTTTTTTTATTTTATCTTATTTATATTTTATTGGTTATTGTATTGGGCTTTGTATATGTTTTAAAATGATGTTTAAAAAAATGTTGCTTCTGTACTCTATAAACATTGTTTTAAATGTATGTTGTTGACATAATTTGAACTGAAGAAAAGTTTTCATTCTGGCTTCTCTGTGGACGTCTTTTGACATCTGACTGCAAAGACGTTATATTGACATTTTTCGGACATGTCTTTGCTCAGTGGGATAGAACTTGGTTGGAACTTGGATGGTACAAAATATCTTATACATTTGTATCCCACATCAGTGGCAATATATAAGTAGTCTGGGACAAACAAAGGAGTAAAATTCACATTGGGACCGGCAAATAACACAATTTACAGCTTGTTACAAATAAGCAGCAAAAAGTCTCTAAACACATCAACTGAGTTAGCACAAACAAAAGCAAACAAGCAATCGAACACATGACCGGTAATGTAGTTACTTACATGCGTGCGCACACACAAACACACACACACGCGCACACACGCGCACACACGCGCACACACACACAAGGTGGAATTAACTTCTATCTCTGATTATGCATCTGCAGCATTGATTGGCTCTTTATGGCCACAACGTCCAGACTTATAAGAAAATATTAAAAATATGTTATTTATTGTAAGTATTAAGACCTCGCAGCATGGTAGCTTGGTCGGTAGCACCGCTGCCTCACAGCAAGAAGGGACCTGGTTCAGTCCCAGGTGTGGAGTCTGCATGGATTTTACTCCGGGTAATCTGGTTTCCACAGTCCAAAGACATGCATGTTAGGTTAATTGTTATCTCTAAAAGTGGTCCTTTGTGTGTGACTGTGTGTGTGCCCTATGATGAATTGGTACCTCGTTGCTCTTGCCCCTTCGCCCCCCTTGAAGGGTGGACACCGGCTGGCCCGTGTGGATTAAACAGAAGATAATGGATGGGTGGATGGATGGACGGTATTAAGACCTGGGTCTTTAAAGTGAACCGAAGTTGATCAGGTGGCCGGTAATTGGTTTTTAACTGTAAATATTCCGTTGGCAGTGATACTTGCGCTGCTTTGTACAATTAATGCAGATCAAAGTCAATCTCTTGTACCATATTAGGATAAATAGAATAATAATCAGATTTGAAATTCTTAAGCGCAGTAAAACACATTGGCACTATACACATTTACTGCTCTGCTAGCGTGCTATAACTCCATCAGCAGTGTGAAACTGCTGAAACAGTAGTCACATTTAACAGATTGCTGAGAAAGAGAAGGTTTCCAAGGGGCTGATACGGCTGTTACACGTAAAAGGCTGTTTTACCTTACACAGCAGTTGTACATTTACTCCTTCGATCCATAACCGTATGTCTTCATTCCCTGCTAGGATTCAGTCATTCCACAGCAGTACGCTAGTATAAACCTAATAGTGCTTATCAGAATTGCTCTAATAAGCTTGTAGTTGTTAAAAAAAAATCTATAGCAAGGTTTGTTTAATCTTTTGTAAATGAATTTACAATGGCATAAGGCGAAAGAATGTGGACATGTAAATATCTAGCCAAGAACATGCTCTTTTGGAATGTAGATGTGAAGTTCGGCACTGAGGTTGATGTCCTGGATCACTGCTGGCATTCCGATTAATCTCAAAGGTATCTGATGAGGTTAAAGACAGTTGGCAAATCATTTCTTTATGGACTTTGTTTTGGAGTGCAAGGCAGAAAGTATTTCACGCTTCATTATTGAACCTTGAACAGTGAGTGTAAATAACATTAGAAGGGTTGTCTATATATACTGCTCGCAAAAATTAGGGGACGTTTCATTATATAAATTTTTGTGAGCAGTATATTTATTGCAGTATGGAGCACTTGTATACTATAAGCTAAGAAGAGATGGGTAAACATCAGAAGTAGTTGCCAAGTCAGTCTAGCTAAATTAACTAAGCTGGCTAATGTGTGTTCAATCTGTTCCTGACTCAGCTCCTTCTGCTTCAGGAACACAATCTGTTCCTATCAGCTCCTTCTGATTGTTAGACTTAACATGCTTTGGAAGGTGTCAAGAAGATTTTATTGTTAGGTTATTTTGGTCACAATGTAAATATCAGCTGTGTAAGAACTATGTGTAATAGATGTGTGTTCTAAATACTTGGTTTTAAGAATCAGCAAACCAACATGCTACTCTTCAGTTTACACTGTAGGAACAAAAGTATTGGGACACGCCTCGCAGCGGTTAAATATAGATCTGTCATTCAGTCCCATTGTCACATGTATAAAATCAAGCACCTAGCCATGGAGTCTGCCTTTACAAACATTTGTCTAAGAATGAGTCAGTCTAAGAACTTCACTGAATTGAGGGTGGTACTCTAATAGGATGCCACAGTTACAGAAAGTCAGTTTGAGTAATTTCTTCTTTCCTAGATATTCCACTATTATCTGTGAGTGGTATTGTTGAAGTGGCAGCGTTTAAGTACCGCAGAAACACATAATGGCAGACCGCATAATGTTACAGAGTGGGGTTACCAAGCGCTGAGGCGCACAGTGGATAAAGGTCACTAACATTCTGCTAATTCAATATCTGCTGAGATCCAAACCTCCTTTGGCATTAGCATCAGCACAAGCCCTGTTCACAAGAAGCTTCATGCCATGCAAGCCTTATCTCCAAGCGCAATGTCAAATATTGGATATAGTGATGTCATCACTGGACTGCAGTGGAAATGTATTCTGTGAGTGAAGAATCACACTTGAAGAAAGCCAAAAGAAATGTACCTGTCAGACTGCATTGTGCCAACTGTAAAGTTTGGTGGAGAGGGGATAATGCTATGGGGTTGTTGTTGATGTTGTTGATGGGGTTGACACTGGATTATGTCCCAGTGTAAAAAGTTCATAAAAACACCTGTAGATGTGAAATGTGTAGGTGTCTGAATACTTTTGCCTATATACTGTGCATGCGCACTGATCAGTTGTGGTTTTTAATAACCCATCCCATACATTTATACATTTTAAGATAATACACATATTGAACATATTTCTAAAAAATAATTTGCACCACATGTATTCACAGCGTGAATCAGCATGGTGCTTCTGACCTCAAGTGCAATCACCACAAATATTAATAGCTTACAGCCTGCTTTTCTCTTCTGAAGGCCATGACCTATTTCAAATATTAAACGAGTTTCAAAAGACTCATTTCAAAATACCTTATGCAAAAGTTCAGTAGTTGACTCTTTTAACAAACCTAACCTTTGCAGGAAATACAACGTATACAATATCTGCTCATTTATTTACCTTTTAAGATGAATTGGAAAAGATGTAACATTTAGTATGTTCGAAAACTACCCAGAAGCATTAAGTTGGTTAAAAAAAAAAAAGGAAAAGCATTCTGGCATAAAGACTTTATCCCAAACATATCGTGAAACATGGTGGTGGTAGTATGATAATTTTACCCATTTTGCCTTATCTGGATTTTGTGTCTTGGTCCTCCCAAGGTTTCTTCCTTACAACATTTAGGGACCTTTTCCTTTCCACTGCCACCCTAAGCTTGCTCAATTTGGGATTGGCCTTAGGTAATAGAAAATAACAAAATTCAAAGCTGCTTTGAGGCAATGCTCCATTGTAAAAAGTGCTATAGAATTTGACTTTGATTTGCACAATCCGGTGTTGGTCATGTAATTCTGAAGTCGTAAAACAGAAAGACTACATTCTGTTTGCCTTGTGGTGAAAGCAGCAGAGCAGACAAACAAGCTACGGCTGAAATCCCTCGGTTCCACAGCTTGTCTGATCCAATAAACGCACTTCCCACCAGGTTCACAGAAATAACTCATCCCTTATAAAGCTCAATTCTTTGAGCTGTCAAGAGCAAGTGAAAGAACCAAATGAAAGGAAATTCAATGCTGAATCACCCAGATAAAAAAAAAATCCTGAATAATTATTAGGTGGTGACAGATAGCTCAGCAGGTGTGGAGGTGGGTGTGGGCAGCTGGTTACATGGGTCCCATCAGTATACAAAAGATAGGAACACATTGTATTGTGTCAACAACTATTGTTATCCATTTGTGTCTCTCTTAAACACAAAGCCAGATGCACTAGTGTCCTCAAACAACATGGCCTAACTTTTCATTACACACAGGTAGTCTGATACTAAAATCCCTCTCAATTTCTCCTGAGACACGCTTACATTTTATAAGCAGGCACCTAGCTGCCATTATATGACGGTTGATATTTCTAAATCGTTTACCCATTAGTAGTTATAGACCCTGGTATTTTAAATGGAAAAAAAAAATACAATGCTTCTAATTCACAAGTGCAGTATGATCAGATACAGGGGTTAGACAATGAAACTGAAACACCTGCTTGTAGACAAAGGCTTGGCTATAGCAGCTCGGCCGTGTATTTTGACCCTGTGGATCCAGACGGACAGTTCTGGTGGAAACAGGAGAGTTGAGGTGCACATTTAATTCTGTGTGAATTCTATGATTTGGGCAGCCGTGGTTTTATGTTTTTTTGGATACAATCCGGGTTAGCACCCAAACATTTCTTTCAGACAGCTTCCTCTTGCGTCCACAGTTAACCCTGTTGGATGTGGTTCGTCGTTCTTGGTGGTATGCTGACATTACCCTGGATACCGTGCCTCTTGATACATCACAAACCTCCCACACTAAAATGACAGGTGTTTCAGTTTCATTGTGTAACCCCTGTAAGTTCACCAAAGCAGCGCTCCTATAGCAACATAAGACATATAACACAAAGGCAATTTTATTTGGATTGGGCCAACTTTTAATACTTAATTCTCCAAAGCATAGATTCAACAAGGTACTGCTTAAGCAACAAGGTTAAACAGTCTCCTATTCAACCACAACCCAAAGGTGCTCTATTGGATCGAGATCTGGTGACTGTAGAGGCCATATAAGTACATTTACAGCATTTAGCAGACACCCTTATCCAGAGAGACTTACAACTGATACAGTCTTACAATTCAAGGAATTGTGGGTTAAGGGTCTTGCTCAAGGACCCAACTATGGCATCTTGAACCCAGTTGGATTTGAACCCTGGACCTGGACTGCTGGGCTACCACAGTCCCGAGTACACTGAACTCCTTGACATGTTCAAGAAAAATTTAAGATGGCACGTTATCCCGCTAAAAGTCTAATCATTGGTATCCTGTGGTCATAAAGTAATAAGCACGGTCAGCAACAAGACTCAGGTAGTCTGTGGTGTTTATTCGAACCTCTGTTGCTATTAATGGACCCAAAGTGTGCCAAGATAAATATCCCCGCAGAGCATTACACCAGCCACCACCACCGCCACCCTGAACCACTCGTTCAAAGCAGGGTTTGTCCTTGCTTCCATATTGTTTACACCAAATTCTGACACAACAATTCACATGTCATAGTAGAAATTGCAAATTGTGCATACTGTAGCCTCAGTCGGCTGTTTTGTTCATATGCTCTTTTGCATAAAGTGGTGGAAACAAGTGGATTTTTGAGCTATTGTTGCCTTTCTATAAACGTGAACCAGGCAGACATCAACAAGGTATTTTTGCCTAGGAAAATGCTGCTTACTGGTACATTCTCTTTTGGGGCCATTTTCTTTAACGATGGCTGTGTGTGAAAATCCAAGTAGAAGATCAGCAGTTTCCTAAATATAGGAAAATAATATATAAACCAGCCACTCGAGCATCAATAGACATGCCACGTTCAAAATCATTAAATCATCGTTCTTCCTCATTCTGATGTTTGGTTTGAACTTCAACAGGTTGGGAGTTTAAATGCATTGGGGTCCTGCCATGTGGCTGGCAGATTAGATATTTGCAAATAACAAGTAGTTGCAGAGGTATACCTAATAAAGTGTCTGGTTTCATGAAATCTATTTTGTCTGCATGCAGAGAACTACAGACACTCCAAGAAAATAATCAGCAACCTATATCTAGCATATAATCCAGGTTTTGTTAACAGATATCTTACATACTGTCACAAATTGGAACACATTTTGTCGCATTTATAAAGTAAACATAATTGAATATAGATATAAAATCTGCTGTTACTCCAGCCTACTACAATATTGTTTATTTCATACTGCTAACACACAGCACCACAGCTTTCCTCACAGCTTGACTCCATGTGTTTTTTTTCCTTTCACCTGTCACCTGGCTCGCTCCTGCTCCGGGCATTCTGCCGCCTCATCCAAGGCGCTTCTCACACGAAATAAATAAACCAATATGTGTCTCACAGCCTCTAACTCAAGCGGACAGCATCTCCTCTAGCAGCAGACGAGTCTTTGGTATTTTTCTGCCTCCTTTTGAAACAGTGTGATTTGTGGGGGAGAAAACATTGTGTCTGTGAAGGAGGGAGGCAGTGGCTATGCGATACGTATTCTCATGCCGCCTGGGTTGTAAAACTCATTTTTAATGTGGACCTAGGTATGTGGCAATCGATAAATATCGATTAAGAGATACAGACACAAATCAAAGACCCCCTTCGAAGAAGATGTTGGATGTGTGAAGGTGTGTGCTCTTCCCTGCTGCCCAAGCAAAGACGCTCTTATTCAATTTCAGTCATGATATGAAATATGATTAAGTCTTAAGCCAATTCCACAGCCCACAATCCACTCTACCTGTGCATTTCTAGATTTCAGTCATTCAAGAGCTTGTGTTCAATTCGTCTGATCACATTACACAAATTGTGAGTGATTTCATTAAAAACAACCTACCAAAACATAGAGTGGGCTACATGATAATATAGTGTTGATATGATACTGCAATAATGCATTACAATACATTTAAGTGGGTGGCACGGTGGTGCAGTGGTTAGCACTGCCCCATCACAACTCCAAAATCCCTGGTCCATGTGGGTTTTCTCTGGGTACTTCAGTTTCCTCCCTCATTCCAAAAACGTGTGTTATGTTAATTGTTGTTTCTAAAGCGTCCTTAGTGTATGAGTGTTAGTGTGTGTAGGAGTGTGTGAGTGTATGTGCCCTGTGATGGATTGGTGCATCTCCTCCAGGCACAGATGAATGAATGAATATGATTATGAAACTATCGCACTAACCAGCTCCATAAACACAATAACTAGTAGATGGTGGGACATTTACTTCCAGCATATTTTTAATTGATCACATTTTTTGCTTGGTAATTTAATTTATTATTTTTTATAACTATCAAAAACTCATACAAATTAAATATTGTGAAAAATTATACTCATCCAAGATGGACTGATGCAAATGTCCTGTGGTCTGATGAGCCAATTTTTTTTGGAAATCATGGATGTCATGTCCTCCAGGTCAAATTAGAAAAAGACTGTCCAAAAGCTAGCATCTCTAATGGTATAGGGGTGTGTTAGTGCCCATGGCATGGGTAGCTTGCACATCTGTGAAGGCACCATTAATGCTGAAAGGTACATTCAGGTTTTGGAGCAACATATGCTCCAAACATCCAAGGTCTCTTTCTAAAAGACAATGCCAAGTCACATTCTGCACGTGTTACAACAGTGTGGTTTCGTAGTAAAAGAGTGCAGGTACTAGACTGGTCTGCCTGCAGTCCAGACCTGTCTCCCATTGGCGCATTATGAAGTGCAAAATACGACAACGGAGACCACGAACTGTTGAGCAAATGAAGTTGTACATCAAGCAAGAATGAAGAACTCCACCTACAAAGGTTTAGCAATTAATGTCCTCAGTTCCCAAACACTTATTGAGTGTAGTTAAAAGGAAAGATAATGGAACACGACGGTAAGCATGCCCCTGCCAACTTTTTTTGGAACGTGTTGCAGAGATCAAATTTTAAATGAGTGAATATTTGCAAAAAACAATAAAGCTTATCTGTTTGAACATTAAATATCTTGTCTTTGTAGTGTATTCAATAGAATATAGGTTGAAAAGGATTTGCAAATGATTGTATTCTGTTTGTATTTTTGTTTTACGTGTCCCAGCTTTACTGAGATTGGGGTTGTACTATATGTCACATGAATGTCTACAAACTGTGCTAAAGCCTGGCGCCATCACACTTATGTATGTAGATTGGCAAAAGTAACATGAAGGAAATTGACTGAGGTACTGTTAATATGTCACATACCAGAGAATGAGTGTACATAATACTGAATGAATGAATGTACATAATACTGAACAAACAGTTATTACTGAATTTCTCCATTTTTGCCAATTCAATTCAATTCAATTTTAGTTGTATAGCGCTTTTTACAATAGACATTGTCACAAAACAGCTTTACATTGATATATAAACAAGTGTCACAAATTGAATTCCTTAATGAGCAATGAGCCAATGGCGACAGTGGAAAGCAAACTAAAATAAATTAAAGAACAAACCTGAACATTACATACATTAATTCATTCATTCCTTATCTTTTCCGTTTATTCCAATTGGGGTCGCGGGCCAGCCGGTGCCCACCCGGCAACTCTGGGCGCAAGGGCAGGAACAACCCCAGATGGGGCGCCAA
>JAVSBV010169243.1:0-13965 GCA_033117975.1 Parotocinclus spilosoma | reverse complement strand
TGTGTGTGTGTGTGTGTGTGTGTGTGTGTGTGTGTGTGTGTGTGTGTGTGTGTGTGTGTGTGTGTGTGTGTTATAAATACCAAATGTTTACAGCTTTTTTTTTTTTTTTTCTCCAAGTCCCGAAAGTACACTGCCCACAAATTATGCTCATAAAAACTATTTAATTTTCATTCATTCATAATTTATGTGAACAGTATAGATCAAGAGAACCCAATTATACAAATGATGCAATATTACATGCTGTGCGGGACAAAAGTTGAAGTGAAATTCTGTGATTACTAGTTAAGAGCAATGGCCTTCTCAATCTCCTGAAATTTGAAGCCAGACCTGAAGCGTTTCTGTACAGAGAAATGGGTTAAACTTCCCCCAATTCAATCTGCAGGACTGATCAACAGTTACAGGAACATTTAGTTGCAGTTATTGCTAAATAAGTGGGCTCACACCATATACTGAAAACAAAGGTTCACATACTTTTGTCACTCACATAAGTGAATATTAAATTATTTTCCTCAAATGTAATTCTAAATTGGCTCTGTATGAATGCCTCTGACTAACCTCAATGTACCTTTGCTCTTATCTTGAAAAAAAAAATACACTGATGCAGATGTGACTAAATAACAACGAAGTAGAATATCTTCATCTCATTTGTTTCCGTGGCTTCGGTTTGTCTACTTGAAATTGTGACAATGTTTATTGTCATATTTTGCAGAAATGTTAGTGTTCACAAGCACCACTGTAGTGGTCAAAGCTTTAATAGTAAATACATATTTTTGTCTCTTCTTTTATAGCAAATGGGAATGTGATCATAGGCATGCCTATCCCTGCCCAGGACGCATTTGACTGAGGTACTTGGAATATCAAGGTGCAGTACCTCTACACTACAGCAAACAGAACTTTTGATAAACGACATTCACAGTGACCTCCTCGTATTGTACTCAAGGTTCCTCTTAACAACTTGTCCATGCTTTCCACAAAAGTGCTAAACATGTCTAAACGACTTGTATTTTTCTAATTCCTAGGTCCTTAATTGGATACAAAAAAATTTGACTTCTATACTTATTGGCAATAAAAAACAGCTGATAAAAATGTGTGATCGCTCCAAACTCAGCATGCAGTTATATCTCGGGCAGATATGTAAACGATTACAGATGTGCTCTGATTAGACACTGGATCTTGCCAAAAGAGGACGTAAAAGTGCTTTTCACTCAGCCAGGCTCTCAGAGGCTAATAGTGTAGTGAGGTAATGTAGCTCTTGGTAAGAGATCATTGACTGCTAGGAAGTTTGTTGTCACAGCACCCATTACATGTCCTGCTATTAAATGTCAGCCACATTTGTCTGCACAAATGAACAAGAAACATGGACTCTACAGACTGGAACCATATCAGATTTAGTAACTAATCAACGGTCAGGTAAGAGTATGGAGGCCTCATGATGGGTGCTTCAAGCTTGTCTTTGGTGTGGAAAGACAAACTGTCTTAACGTGTTGGTCACGTTTAGCAGTGTTACAAGGGACACTAACAAGCGATTATATTCAGGACATTTTGCAGCTACTTGTTAACTCTTATGCCTGGGCTTCCAGCTGGCATTTTTCAGCAGAGTGTTGCTTGCCCTACAAAGCATTCAGCCTTCCTGGTAGGCAGATTCATCATCAGAAGATCAGCTAAGTCACCAGCCTCGGCAGCCTACGAATGTGCAGGATCTACAGGCCACGCTGTATCTAAATACCGAACTGAATGAACAAGCTTATTGAAAACAAGCTTATTGCAATTATGGAAATATTTTAGCAGAGAATGACCTAATGAGAATGAACTATGGTATGTGGCCCCTGTGCTGAGGTACTTTTAAGAGTGGAAGACAGACAGAAAAAAAACCTGTCTTTACTATCGAATTGCTGTTTTCAATAACTGTAGATTCCCCAGAAAATCAGTCATCTCTCACACTCCAAGAACAGCATAGCACAGAACTGTAATCTGATATTAGGTTTTTAACTGACATTAAAAGTATAATTAAATTGTATATTACATGCTCATACATAAAGCTCTTAATACACTTCAGATATGTGTAGAATTACTTCTAATATCTTCAGCTGAGTCTGCTGTCTGATCACTAGACTTATTGGCATTAACTATCATGTTGTTGGAGACTGAGGTCCTGGCCTCGTGGCCGTTTTTAAAATGAGGAAATATAACAGTACGTTTGAATTTTAATGTTAATGTAAGAGTGACATTAGTGAGTTTGAGTTAGCAATAACAAATGGCAAAGGAAAGCCTATGCTGTGATAAGCCTGACAGACGTGTACAAGAGATCTGTAGGAGGGGCAACTTTTATTCTGATCACCCACTTTGCCAACCAACCAAAACCATTTTAAGAGGGGTGTGAATGTTTTCTTTTGGGGATTTGTATGTCCTGTTCTGTTCTTTACATTCAGAAGATTTCCAAGCCATCTACATCCTTCCTTAAATCAAGAACGTGTTCTAAAGAGTGTTCAGCAACCATTTGGCTTTCTGCTAAACGATCTCGCAGTAAATCCTTTCAGTACAGAGCAGATGGCGTTTGTTCAGTCTTGATCACATGACTATCACTGCTTTCTTTCTCTCCTCCTGTAGATGGAGACACTGCTATAAACATCCAGACAGTCACTACACAGGGCACGTTCATTCTTACCGCCTATGAACAACAGAACTAAAGATCATCAGAGACATTTAGACATTTGTTCTGATTTTGGCCTGGCACTCGGGGAGATGTCTAGTTAATGGTCTGAGCTGTGCATTGTGTGATGTTTGTATGGATTATAAGTGGCTGATTTTAATTAATGACGAGTTATACCTTGTTTACAATGATCTTGATTGTCTGTCTGTACCTTCAGTGAGGTGTCAGGTTTTGTTTCCCAGAGATATATTTAGCTATTTATGTCTACTAATCTATTAGTGAAAATGTCAGGCTCCCCAGCCAAGACAAATATGGTGGGATTCAGATTGTGCGCGAGATGGATATAAAGTCTGTCAGTATGTTTGACCTCAAAATACAATACATGGCATCTTTTGTCTTAAACAGTAATGATTTATATATAGTCCTAATAACAATCACGAGTTAAATGATCTAAACCATATCATTTAGATATACCTGACAATATCTTATACACAATTTTTAAATTATTGCCAAAAAAAAGCAAAGCCGAGACTGCACTGTAATAAAAAGCTCTTATTTTTTATATCATATGCACATATCAGTTGATCTTTTATGAAATGCTTAATAAATGCTGAACATGAATGTGGGATATGTAAGCTGTGGATTTTGTATACTTTTAAATGTATGTATCGAAGTACTCCTGTTTTATTACCCATCACGTTTTGTGATCATTGTTGTAAGGAGTAG
Organism: Parotocinclus spilosoma; assembly: GCA_033117975.1. Lineage (NCBI taxonomy): Eukaryota > Metazoa > Chordata > Actinopteri > Siluriformes > Loricariidae > Parotocinclus > Parotocinclus spilosoma. Next base: position 10,589 of record JAVSBV010169243.1, on the reverse strand, counting down.
GTGACTCGAGAAGATGACAGTCTGACATTCTCATGCCTCAAATTTAAATTTCTAATGACATATTTGCTCATCCTGAACAAAGATGAACACTGGTATGAGCTACAATCTGATTCTGGTGTGATACTATCATGGTAGTACAATACTTTGCAATATAAAAAGTTAGTATTGGGGCATGGCGTACAAAGCAGTGATTTCATCTTGAAATTTTGCACGTTCCTGTTTGTTCCTTTTCCCAGCCTTATTATAATAATGAATTGGTTGAATAGAAAAGCTGTTCCCATTTTTGGTTCTTGTGAGTTTATCTTATTAAAATTGTAAAGATTAATAATAAAAGAGATGGATGATGTTTTTTAAACAACTTCTATACACTCACTGATCACTTTATTACTCACAGCTTATTGGTTCTAAACTTATTGTCCATTTTTAAGTTTCACTTAGGCTAGACTTTTTTAATTACTTGTTTCCCGGAAGTCCCTACTTAAGAATCTGCTGAGGAGGGAGGAAAAAAATATTTATTTTTTAGCACTTTTTAGGACTAGGTGGAATCAATACAAGGAAGGAGGAAGAAAATTTATTTTTTTTAAATAACATTTATTTAACCTACAATTAAATTAAATTGAATCAGGGGTGGAAAAAACTAAAACCAATGGTTGAAACTATTAAAAATAAAAAGTTTTTTTTTTTTTTTTTTTTTTAAGCTTCAACCATTGGTGCTGCGGCAGATCCGAGAAATACCAAAAAAAATATATATATATATATTTTTTGTATTCTTCAAATATGATCATCGGCGGATACGCAAAACAAGCAATAAAAAAAAGCCGGACATTAACATGAAGATACACTTTGTAGTATTACAATAACAGACCATCTGATTTTCTACATACTTCTTTTGTCCTCATTACTCTTATTTAATGGTTAAGCCCCTCACATGACCAGCACAGATACAGTACTGTTTGGGTGGAGAATTATCCTCATTATTTATAATTATCACTGGCAAGACCAGATAAGACACAGCAGTGCGGTTGGATTTTTAAACACCTCACCTAAAACTGAAAATAGTTCACCTCCCAAAAATGTCCAGCCACCAGCTTCCTATACAAATCCTACTGTGCTGAAGCATAAGAGGATGACTAACAAAACTGCAACAACAAATGTTACTGTCTCTGACTATATTAACAAGCTGGAACAGTATTTTAGCTGTGTGTAAGTGTGTAGTAAGTGAACATATTGTTTTTAAACTCTAGCAACACCGATGTGTCTGACCCAATCGAACCAGTAAACCACTAAACACCACCACCTCAGTATTACAGTGCTGACAATGATCCACCACTCAAATATGACCTGATCTTGATTGGTCATGTGGGGGTCCTGACCATTAGAGAACAAGTAAAGGGCTAAAGAATACGAACAAAATATGTAGAGAAACAGATAAACGACATTCTGTAATTGTACTACTACAAAGTGTATATTTGGTTTGTGGAACTGATTAAACGAACAATAGATGCAGAAACAAGGATATATAATATAGTGATCGGTGGGTTTATGTTAATATATTTGATTTTGTATAGGATTATATTAGACATATTTTCTGTGTAAAACTGTAAGGATTTCAGGGGTGTGTGTTTATCATTAAACATTAACCATGACAGTATGGCTGTTTTGGCCTTATCTTAAATTGTGTGTTCTGATAATTTGAGTTTATTGTGTACTTACACTGGGGCATGGTGAGAAGCAACATGTGGTTATTGATATTACTTGCTGCACACCAGTTTATTGCTGAGTTTTGAAACTCCCTTTAGTTTATTGTATATTACTGCTATTTATCCATGGTGAACTTAGAGAAGGCTCAATATTCTCCTCTTCTGGGGTAAGTGTTCAAGTCCATGCCATATTCATACCGAATAAGAGACTGCACCTTTGTTTGCCAAGATATTCCAAGCTTAAATATTTAAACGACTAACACTATATGATATGGACACACCAACAGAAACTCAAATGTTTACATTCACATATTTCACTTCAAATATTAGTTTGCTTACATTTATAGTACAGTAATAGCTCCCTCTAGTCATATGATTACAGAGCAGTGTTAGGATTGTTAGGACATTTCTAAACATGTCTATATTTCCTCAGCCCGGCTGCTGATTTAAATGATGATGACCTAAGCACTGACATTGAGGAGGAACAGGAGACACAGTTTCACTGTCATACCAGCAGATATGCATTCAGCCAAAAACAGGAGCGATTAAAGGCTCAAAAGAAGCTGGTGATCACATTCTTTCTCTGTTTGGTCTTCATGTTCGGAGAAGTGATTGGTAACTATTTTGCATTGTATGACCAGAGCATGAGTTCAAATAAAGACATAGATTGTATTCTTAGCAAGAAACAATTGTCAGAGCTGCATAGGTACGACTGGATAAGATAAGCTCCTTATATATTCAGTGACAAAAAAAAATAATATACCCAGATAGAAATGTCAGATTGCTGCCAAACTTTGATTGTCACATATGTACAATCAGGCAGATATGTAAATTATTACAGTGTTCTGATTATACTGTTAGTCTGTCTTGCCACAAGAAAGTGTAAAAGTGCTAGTTTTGGGAAGTGTACCTCTGGTTGACTGCCAGACATACTTCTATGATGCACTCGAAGCCATTTGAGAGGGGGTGCACCGATGGGCTGAGAAAAGCAAAATGGTCGTTTCGACAAATTGCATGTCCATCTTGGCCGTTATGACTTTCAGGAGATGTTGGGAGCAGTATTTCAGTGAGGACAAGCTCACAGGGCAACCAGGACGCATTTACAGACCACTAATAGTGAGGAAAGTTTGACTGACAAGAACGAGCGGCTCCTACAGTTTTGTTGTCACCGCCGTCTCTGCCTGGACCATTTTCTGGCATTCACCAAGGAAAATTATTGTATCAGCACCCATTGTGTATCTTGATATGGACAGCCAGCCACCTTCAGTTGCAGTGGTGTCATGAACGACAAACCTGGACTGCTACGAACTGGAAGCATATTGTTCTGTTTGGGATTCAATAACAATTGGGTTCCAGTACGCAGGACCCGGAATGAGCACTTCAATCCCGCTTTGCTGTGGAGTGACACTGTGCCAGCTGATGCGTTGGTGATCTGTGGAGCCATATGTGCAGGTCATCTCATGGCAGGACTTCCATCTGGCATTTTTCAGAAGGATAATGCTCGCCTAAGCACAGCCAGGGTTTCCCAGGAATGATTACAACAATCCCTTGGCCTGCCTTCCAGATTGATCACCTGTCAACCTACAAATGTGCAGCATCTACAGGCTACTTTTTCCACAAGACACTTATCCCTTGGCTTCATGCATCATCATTACATTCATATTACAACTCCTTGATGAGTGACTGTATTTTATATTGTATTTTGACTGTATACTTATTGTATACTGTCAATAAGTGTGTAAACAATAGGACCACTTAAGAGTAATGTCAGCCTAAATAATTATTTATGCCATTTTTAAATGCTTTTAAACTAGCATTCCAATATTTTCCCAGGTGGCTATGCTGCTCACAGTCTTGCTGTAATGACAGATGCAGCACATCTTCTTACTGATTTGGGCAGCATCCTGATCAGCCTTCTCTCTCTCTGGCTCTCTGAGAAACCGGTCTCAAAAAGTTTGACCTTTGGATGGCACCGCTCAGGTTTGGTACAATTATAGTTATCTGTGCCTAAAAATCATGTACAACTGCTCACAGACATTATGGGATATTTCATTTTGATTTGGGTTCAGGTTAATTCCTGAGCTCTTAATAGTGGTATGTGTGGAGTTGATTATGTACTCTTTGTTTGTGAGCTTTGCCAAACCTCCTAAAAGCATCTCACTGAATAAAAGCATTCCATTTTACCTTTGCCTATCCTTGTCGGAATTATGGGAGATGGAGATGTCACTGGGTGCAGGCAGGGATCCCCAGGAAAGAGTGATGTCTCCTAGAGGGTGTAATTTATTGTTGAGCGCAGTGTTGTAGGGATAGGTCAGGATACACTGTATACTGGTTTTACTGACAGTGTAAATGTCTTTACAGAGATTTTGGGTGGTCTAATATCAGTGCTGTCCGTTTGGGCTGTGACTGCTGTACTGCTTTACATCGCCATCCAGAGGATCGTCAGCAATGATTACGAGATTCATAGCGGTGCCATGCTCATTACATCTGGCTGTGCTGTTCTTGTAAATATTTTGTGAGTGTTCCAGTGCCATAGATGTCCAATACACAGTTCTGATGTGTTGCTTTTCATTAGGACTGATACTGGTACCACATGTTTCAGGATGGTGTTTATTCTCCATCAGTCTCCAAAATCTGACAGCCATTGCCATAATCACAGTAACACCAGCGTGAGAGCGGCTTTCATCCATGTGCTGGGGGACTTGCTGCAGAGCCTCAGTGTCTTTCTAGCTTCCATTATCATCTATTTTTGGGTTTGTGACTGCTTTGTAAGGTTCCATGCCTCATTTTTACAATAGGTTCCTAATAGTTTTTTCTCCCACTCTAGCCCAGATGGAAAGTAGCAGATCCCATTTGCACGTTTCTGTTTTCCATACTCGTTCTTGCAACGACATGTACAATTCTAAAAGACATATTCAGAGTGCTTATGGAGGGTATGCAGCTAAAATATCATTCAGAACTTGTCAATCAACTTATAGACTATATCTAAGCAATATGTTGCCCATTTGTCCTAAGGAACACCACCTGGAATAGACTATGGCTGTGTGAAAGACAGTCTGCTAATGGTAAGAGGAGTCAAGGCAATACACAGTCTTCACATCTGGGCACTGGATATGAGTCAGCATCAGATGACTGTCCATGTTGTTACAGGTAAGATATGACTTTTTTTGATCAATCGTTTGATTAAACCACTAAGCAGGATTTTTAAGAATTATTAACCACTGGTAGAATACAGTATTTTTTTTTGCCTTATAACAGCCATCCCTACCCTCATTAATTATTCAGTCATAACATTAATACCACCTACTTAATGGGTGTAGGTCCCATCCTGTCGCCAAAGCTTTAACTTGTTAAGGCCCCGACTCCACAAGTCCTCTAAAGTTGTCCTGTGTTATCTGGGACCAATACATTACCAGCAGATTCTTTTAGTCCTCCAAGTTATGTGGTGGGACCTCCATGGATTTGACTTGTTTGTCCAGCACATCACCTAGATCAGACTGCGATCTGAGGAATTTGGGAGACAAAACACCTTTCAAGCCAATTCTGAACAATTTTCATGGTGTGGCAGGGTGAGTTATCCTACTGGAAGAGGACACTACCATTAGGGAATACAGTTCAAAAGAAGGGGTGCACTTTTTATTTAGTTGTTACATGCCACAGTTGCGTCCTCATGATAGGACCCAAGGTTTCCCAACAGGACATTGGCTAACAAAATTTATGTAAAAAGTACAAATTCTTTAGGGTTAATTTGTTTTTCAATTACCTCATCCATGCTTCTGTACTGCCCACTTATTTTAATTATTTTATTTATTTATTTATTTATATATACACACATATATATCTTCTTCCTGTCTGTGCTACCCACCGAGCCATCGTGCACCCTCAGATCATACTGCAGTGGTGATGTGTTAGTCTATTGGACTATAGCCCCACCCAAGAATCTGCCCTAAATTTAAGATGTTCACACCATGGCACCTTTAACATGATGAAAACATGTTTAGCAGCTAAAACTTTTGTTTAAGTTAATATGATTTATTCCAGATGAAGAAACCAATCCCTATACTGCCCTAATGAATATGACAAAGCTGCTCCAGGCGGAATTTGGCTTCCACAACATCACTATTCAGATAGAGGAGTACACAGTTGAAATGGCTGACTGCAATGAATGCCGGGATACAATGGAATGAGTTACTGGAGGTGAAAGACATGTAGTTGCACACAACTTCCTCTTTGTCTTTACAGTGTTTGTTAGTGAGTTTTAAATGTAATAATGAATGACGTATACCTGAGACAGGCTGAGGTATTTTTAGACAACACTTTCACTGTTTGTCTTTTTATAGATCCTCGTGGATTTTGAATGCAGCTGTTCTTTCAGCGCTGCCATCTCTGAGTCACTTGGAGAAGATACAGCATTATACCGTCTCTGCTACCATTATAATCTGAAAGTTCATCTACATGCATTTGAACAATACTGTGCAAAGATCTAGGGTTTTTTATATTTTCTGTTTAGATTTAGCTTACTTTAAGTATCCATGGTCACTGAACTTTGTAGTCCATCTGTTTGTCTATATGCCTTGTTATTCGCCTTAACTCTTTTCTCTACTGATCAGGTACTTGGGGTGGTGGATCATTTTAAGCACTGCAGTGACACTGACGTGGTCATGGTGTGTTAGCATGTGGACCTGGTATGAGTGAATCAGACACCGCAGTGCTACTGGAATTTTAACCACCTCAGTGCCATTACTGGACTGAAAACAGTCCACCAGCCGAAAAAATGTCCAGCCACCAACATCAACCAATCGCTATTAAATTTCCATCTACAAGGTAGAGCACAAATGGTATATGTCTCTAATAAAGTGGACAGTGTTTTAAAACTCCAGCAGCACTGTTGTGTCTAATCTAATGGTGCCAGCTCAGCACACACTAACACACCACCAGCACATCAGTGTCACGTCAGAGCCGAGAATGATCCACCACCCAAATAGTACCTGATTTTGTGGTGGTCCAGTCAGGGTCCTGACCTTTAGAGAACAGAGTAAAGGGGATTGCAGTCTGTAATTGTAGAACCACAAAGTGCAGAATAAGCAGAACAGACTATTGCACGATACTATAGATCACTTAATTCTGATAGTATTGTTTTGCAGTGCTGTTTATAAATAAAGATGTTTTATATTCATCTTAACAATGGTAAAACCTTCAGTGAACACATGGGAAATAAATCAGGCTCTGACGATACAGCAATATAGTAAATTGCAAAATATGTATACTTATTTCTTAAAAATCTAATTTTTAATTTTCATGTTACAAAATCCACTCTGCAAATTCATCATTTTTTACTTTACCCCATCAGACATGAATAATACAGCAGTTGTACCAAGACGTATCTCAATATTGCTATGTATAATCATATCTTATTTGTAACAATGTATTACAAACAATCCTACGTTATTCTTATTACACACACTAATATAAAGTTATAAAGCATCTATCAGACAAAAATCTTTTTCATGTTACCTGCCGGTATAGATGAAGTAGGAGGACACGTAGATTAAAGTGCTGTTTCAGACTTGATCTCATGTGTTTTAAATCCTAGCTCTTAATTGGTTAATTTGCTCCTTTCCCCATACAGAGCTGATTATTGTGAAATTTGTGACTTTCGATCACGCCAGTATTTGGCGTACGCCTCCTGAAACATGTTCTTACAGCGCAGTGTGGCTTTGAGGCGGGAGCAGATGAGGAACGAGCCTCCCATCTTGCGGTGCAGAGAGTAAGTCTCTTCTGGAGGAGGAGTGAGCCTCTGCTTTAGCATGACCGGGATAAGGCTGTGGATCTTCTCCGTCGTAGTCTGAGTGGCAAAGTTGAAGGGCTCTTCGGCGGAAAAGGCCTCACCGAGGATCATCACTGCATCCACATGGGCGTTTATCATTGCCTGCAAAAATAGAAAGCACACCTCAAATTTAGGATGTGATCTCATGAAGACATGCAGTGTTTTTGCCGAGGCTTTGGCTACCTTCGTCTCATAACCAGTCAGAAACTTCATCTCAATTGATCGTTGTAAAACCCCTTCTCTGTGTCTGTCTGCTGCAGCCTTGATGACCTAAATAACAACAAAAAACATTTTCTCTGATGAAAACCAAATTAATTTTTCACACCATTTATACAACTGGTATAAAACCAAATGCATAAATACATACCTCAATGTACATATCTGTAAAACTTGCATCAAATTCTCTTGTAGCTCCAAAATCTAACAGTGCAACCTGTTACAATAACCCACGTTATTGTTGGGAAAGTAGGATGAGGTGTAGTCTACCGAAAATAAAATCAATTTACCTTATGTGTTTGAGGGTCAAAGAAGAAATTGGACCAGTTTGGATCAGTCTGCATATATCGAAACTCAAAGAGCTCTCTTAAGCAAAGAATTAAAATCTGCTCACAGATCTGGTGAAGAACAGATTATCATTAGAAATATGTCTAGGAAAAAATTTTTAAATACATCCTATAAATGGTTTTACAAAAGGACTTACCAAAAGTTCTCACCAAAATTTGGGGATATTTCAAAATTAAATATTCCATAATGAAATATCCCCTAATTTTTTGTGAGCAGTGCATTTCATCAGGCTAATTAGACAATGTTGATCACGTTATTTCTGTTTTTTCTTGCTCCATTTTAACCATAAAATAAAAATAAATAAATAAAGCATAAAACGTTATGAACTATTAACATACCACTAAGGCCAGACTTTTTTTTTATTGCTTGTTTCGGGGATCTGCCGACGATCATATTTGAACAATACAAAAAACAAAAACACACACACACACACATATATATATATATATATTGTTATGTTTTGGGTTTTTTTTTGGATTTCACGGATCCGCTGCAGCACCAATGGTTGGAATTAAATAAATAAAATTATTTTTTAGCTTTTTCCGCCCTCCTGTGGAGAGCCAACGGTTTTCTTCTGTTCATTAATTTTTTTTCCCCAGATTTACTTTTATTTAATTGTAGGTTAAATAAATTTTCTTTTTAAATAAAAATCTATTTTTATTTCTTTCTCCTTCCTTGTATTGATTCCACATAGTCATCCAGAAACTGAAAAATGAAAAAAAGATTTGTGAAAAATGTTTTGGTTTTTTTTCCTCCCTCCTCAGTATATTCTTAAGTAGGGACATCAGAAATTTAAAAAGTCTGGCCTAAGCGAACATGAGAGAATAACGGTCAAGCTTTAACAGAATGCATTCCATGCCACAATTATTTCTCTGGTATAAAGACAGAGAAAGAGAATCATCGGGCCAATAGAACACTGTTCTAGTCCCAGTAACATTTAGCAAACTCCAGGGCCATACTTTTGTGGCTAGATGACAGAAAATGCTTTTTCCTGGCAAGTCTTCCAAATAATCTGTTGCCATGCAAATTAGTTATTTGGAACTGGGTGACCCCAAGATGATATTGGGCCTAAGGTCAACATACCTGGACAATGACAATTTATGTTTCTAAAAAATCCGGTTGAATGGAACATTTAAATATCTTTTAATAGCTGTAGATCTGGACGATTTATTTTCCTCCTTTGAACCATTCTCGGAGTTGGTTATTTAAATTGTGTTCTTGTCTATATCAAACAATGACTATTGATAATTTAGTCATTAGTAATAATGTAAATCATCGATAACTGCATGTTCCTAGACACTGAACAACAAAAAATAAAGTTTAGGTACCTTCTTTAGGGGTGCAGATATATGTGGCACATGTGGATCTGTTAAAATATTATTTCTTAACAAGGAATTCCCTTCCTCTTTTCTTATTTATTTTACAAAGGATGTAATAATTGTGGATGGGACTGCGTTTAATTTTAAGAATAATCTTGACAGTGGGCAGCTGTCACAATTACCAGACCTATACCGGTTTATTCTATAAATTCATTTCACTAGGTACTTTATAGGAAACCGCTTGTACAAGTCGTTGTCTCGCTATGGAGTGTGTTATCGTGTTAATGGGCACCCACTATAGCCAGTTGCTATGTACTGTGACAGACATGCATGTGGACAGCATAGTGGACTAGTCTGTTTTGAAGTCATTTTGAGCACACTGACACGCAGCCTTCTTGTTCACCTTACAGATTTGTTGATTATGCACTCAGCAATTTTCGCCTGCTTGCACTGCACGTATTAGGACATTTTTCTCAAAGCAGCTGATGTGTTCCATGCTCAGACCTAGTTAACGATCACACTACATGCATACTGTGAACAACTGACTGTTGACTTCCTTTCCATAAAAAAATAGTAGATAGATTTTACCCATGAATGAGACATTGTGCTATTGGTTGAACAAATAATTGTGATGGTATTGCTACTACTGGTGTGAGTATTGATCTCATGGCCCACAGGTTAAAAACTCCTGACCCTAGTTACTCTGCAATAAAGAAACATCCCTTTGTGTGGAGGGTTTACCTCATTCTTTAGTTCCTGCGGGAGATCGTCAGCTTTATCCAGAGGGAAACCAGATACTAACTCTGTAGTGAGGACGTGCTGACTGCTTAATTCATCCACTACATTTGGAACGTAGAAGAATGAGTGACCTTTCAGCAATTGTCTGTGAAATACAAAAACTTTCAATCAGCCAAAATATTACTGTACTTCATTTACCATTCTCATATTACTGCACACTACTCTGCATTCACAGTATCATTTATGTCAACTGCAGGAATATTTTTTTATTACTGAAAATATACGACTCTGAAAACGGAATACATTTTCACAGAAATTGTGCAAGTCTGCTCCATCCCCTACCACAGTACTATACAAAAAGTTATGGTAGATATACCGTTGTTTTAGCAACGGTTTAATTACTATATATTACAGTTATTATAGTGTGTGTGTATATATATA
>JAVSBV010169232.1:0-13965 GCA_033117975.1 Parotocinclus spilosoma | reverse complement strand
GCCAGAGACGAAGAGTTTCTTCACGGATATTACATACTGTACACGTTCCTTGGTCCGATTAAGCGGAATTTTGGTCCTAATAAGTGAATAACACGTATATAATAGGATTTGTTTCTATACTTAATAAGCGGCTGGTCCCATTAACCCGGAATCGACTGTACCTTATTTTAAACTAAGCACGAAAAGCCATCGTTTTTTTTTTTAGCTTTTCATAAAACTTGTGAGTTCAGGACGGTCAAAGAGACAAATAACCCCCAAACGAGCGCTGTTTTGGTTACAGAAACACCCCGTTTATATTTATCCTTCTACGATGGCGGTTGCATAATCTTAGCGACCCAGAGCACGGCTATTATCTGCGTCTTTGGGTATTAAACCGGATCGTGATGGGGGCTTTCCGAAAGCAGTCCATTTGTTTAAGGGATCATGGACATAAGCGGGCGATTACGTGCGTGAGGCGCATTGGGAAAGGGCGGTGCGCTGTTATTCTGATAAAGGAGCTGCAGTGGTGGCCTAAGACTTTTGCACAGTCTTTAGCGTGGAGCCGTTTAGCTAAAGGAAAGGCTAAAAGAACGAATAAATAAAAGGACTGTTCTCAACTATTGGACTGATACGACTGCGAGAAGTTTCTATGAGGGACGAAAATAATGAATTCATTTATTTTTGATAACTCTTTTTTTTTATCGGTTTTAAACATTTTACAGCAAAATCACAAAACATTCAATTACACAAAACAACAGTGAACGATGTGCATACAACAAAAATACAACAAACCCCCGCCCCCCCCCCACCCAAACAAACAAACAAAAATAAATAAATAAATAAAAATAGAATAAAATAAATAAATAAAAAGAAAAGGATGAATAGCCAAATAAATAAAAAATGATCTATAACAATAGATAACTGAATACAATAATAATAATAACAATAATAATTATACTTTTTTTCAAAGAATGTACACCGTTATGAGAAAAAGAAAACCCTGCCGCCAAATGAGGGCCCAAATTTAGGCCGTGGACAGAGCATAGTCAGCTGTCCGGCCGGAGGGATTTGACAGCTGAGTATTGTCCGTTACCCTACCTCCGTCCGTCAGCGCCTGGGTGCGGGTGCGAGGCCGATTTAGGCTCAGTATTTGGGCCACGTTATGTTCGGCGTCGGGTCAAAGCAGGATTTTGGTACGACGGCGGCCCATGAGGGTTCAGCCGAGGGTAGTGGGTGAGCGTCAGGGTACACGTTCGGGTCAAATCCGGCCCGGTTTAGTCTCCGTTTAAATGTTTCCAGGCCGAGTACGCTCACAAACGGCTCCTGTTTTTTCGGTCTGCCTTTCCTCGGACCGCCTTTGCGCTTTGATTTGTTTCTAAAACGCTCAGGTTTGGGACCGAAGTAACAACGTAACTTCGTACGTATTTATTAGACCTCCTAAATCTGACTTCGTTGGCTGTAACGACTACAATCAAAGGACGATGTTTATGACGAGTTTATTACTACACGTCGTAAATCTCCGACCGTCCCGAGAGTCCTTGATCCGGGAAGCCTTTCGCGTTAGCGTGCCGATTCCGGGGATGCGCGGCTGGCCTTTGAACGGAACGGAACTGAAGCTTGGAATAGAATCGGAAGGCTTGGCTCGGGTTCCGAACGTGCTTCGGGTATGTAAATGGTTATCGATCATTTCCCCCCCTCGCCGTGTGCCAGGACGCGTCCTGGGAGAGACCTTGCGCGTGTATAACGGTTTTCAAGGCCCGGGCGGTCTGTTTGCGTGCGGCGGCGAGGGAGCCACGTGTCCGTCAGATCCCAAATTTAGGCTGTGTAAATAGTCAGCTGTCCTGCAGGAGGGATTTGAGCCTGAGCTTTTGCTTCTCGCACCCTGAACATAAGCCTAGCCGGATTTGGATCGGTCTGGGACCGGCCGAGGGCAGAGCGTGCAGAAATGCGGCATGAACCGATAAAATCGGAGTCGTTACGGCTGATTTGGTCCTTCTGTGAGAACAATCTCACAGACTTTACCCAAAGCTGGTCCTAAAAAAAAAAAAAAAGTGCAACAAGACTCTAAGGCCATGTGGCTAAAGGCTGGGCGGTGAGATGAAACCAAGATGTTCAAATGCAGCACACGACCGAAAATAACGTACCTACCGTGAAGCATGGTGGCGGCAGGGGCGTGTTTCTGATCAGCAGGAACCGAAAAAACTGGTTAGAAACGATGGGGAGCATCTGATGGGTGCTCCTGAGAACATCCAAATTCTACAGGGCTGAAACAGTTTGGGTTTTTTTCTCACGCCCCCTTTTCTATAGGTCCAGGGTGTCCAGGGTGTCCCCGGTTTCGGACCTGTCTCAGTCTCAGACTTGGGTCGGCGGACGATCACCGTTAGGTCACGGCAGAATAGCGGAGTTAGGCAAAATTTTGGAAATGTGTTGAGTTACAGAAAGGTACAACTAATACAGTAACAAAGAATTTCTACTTAGTTGTTTTCGCTGGAGGATGAAGAATAAACCAATAACGATTCGTTGTACAACCAAGAGCCAATTTAATTAGGGAGGAACGTCTCTTTCGGAAGCGACACGAGGCTGGCACTCGTGGAATTTTTCGGCCATGCACAAAGCGTGTATGGCTCGTCCGAATGGGGTCGGGTCAGCATTTGCAGCCACGCCCAACAGCTGCTAGAACTAAACCCGTCGCGCCAACTGTCCCGAAGGGGCGCCTGAGAATGTCCCGAGAATGTGCGCCAAACGTGCTGAACAAACACTGCCTCTCGGAGGGGCACAAACTTTTGGCAAACTTCGGTACAACACGTAGACCAAGGAAGCCACATTTTATGCCGTTCGGGTCGCATTGGGGTATGGTGGCACCGTGCCCATGTGGAGTCCCAGTGTTTGGGACCTCTCAGGGAAATCTGGTGTCCTAAAACACTCCAATGCCACGCGGTAGGTAAACCGGGATCTCTAAAGTGTCCCAGCGTGTGCAGTGGATCCAGTAAAGGAATGGTTACCATTTTGGGGCACTTGGTTGGCAAATCTCTAGCACGATAACAGCCTGGCACCATTGGAAGTTGAGGGCACATTTATTCTCGTGTCGAATTAATTCTGGATGCCGTCTTGGCATGAGACGTTTTATGAGATTAGAACATGATTCAGTTCCTTGAGGAGCATTTTAGGATCTAAACTTCAGAACCTCTTATCTTGAGGGCATCCTGGCGAAAAAAAACCAATCCACCTCCATGTGATGATGTGCCGTCTGGGACCGTGACTACAAATGGTTTCTCCCGGAATAAACAATTTAACCTTTGTCACTTGTCTGTTTGGTTTTTGGACCCCTGTGGCTTTTCGTACATACCACCCAGATCCTCTGATCTGCCTCTGCTGAGCTCTCAGCCAGAATCCGTGTAGCTTCAATAGCTCAGGTTTAGCACTTGTCAGCGCACTCGAGCGTCTGTGTTACGGCTCGTCGTTTTATTTGGATTGGCAAGACCGAGCTTCACACCTGTGCTGGTGGAACTTTACCAGATCGTATTCCCAGGCTCGGGCTATCGACCCATGAGCTAATTACGAAAGCATTCATGATGCTCCAGCTGGAAGAACCGGGGGATTCCATCGAGACGACATGAAGTGCCGGCACGTTTCCACTTCTATTAAAAGACAACTGACACTCAGGCCTTCATCGGCATGGAGAAACCAAACTGAAGGTCTGGAGAACCAGGTCCTATGTTCAGGTGAAGCCCAGACGGAGGATGGCTTTGCAGAAAATGACCATCTGTCATAACGTGGCTGGTCCTTGAGTTAGATGGTCGGTTCTTCCTGGCAGGAACGACGACCCAGGCGTGGAAATCCCGAACAATAACTAACAAATCCTTTTTTCTTTTCCGCAGAGGTAAACTGCTCCTACTTCAGACACTTCACTCCTGGACTGGAATCCCAGATTTTTGACGTTAAAACCGAGAGAGGTAAGAAGCCACCGTGGACCTCAATTGGGCCCGGTTTCTGTGAACCACAAGTGGAACCAGAGATCAGGACAAGTTCTTGTCAGCACACTAAAGTACTCAGACGCTCAGAACTGCACTCCAGGGGGCACTTGAGGGTAATTTCGAGATGCTTGGCGTGGTCCTACTAATGTAGCCACGTCTGATATGGAGTAAGAGCTGCTCATGCGGTGTCTCCTTAACCTGGTGCCATCAAGCCCTCCTTGGGGCGATGGCTGGGTCTTATCGGACCCATCGGACACAAACCTACATCCAGAGCCAGACTGGCATGGCGTGGCGTGGATGTTTTTAATGCAGAGTCATTTTGAATCAGGTTTAAAACACAGTACGGCCTGTAAACCCACATCTTACAGAGCAGAACCCTTCCTCCACCTCTGGTTTTCTTCTGAGCTGCTTCGACCTGAATGTTCAGGAGGATCTACTCCAGTGGTGCTGCGGTGCGAGCTTCAGGTCTGTCAGACTCAATCTGATCTCTGTTTTCTCAGCTCAGTGGAACGTCCTCAGGCTTCCAAGACGTCTCCTTGTAATGACAGTAAATCAGATCCTCACTGACCTGGACCCTCTGTGGACCAAAAACAGAACAAACCCATTCTTGTGATTTGGTTTGAGGAGCAATTCGATGGAACAAAGAAATTCATGGCGACTCTTTTTTTTCTCTCGCCAGAGTACAACATCTCAGCGGCAGCCATCGCCGTCTTCAGCCTGGTCTTCATGATTCTGGGAAGTCTGTGCGTCTTGTGTGCCATCTGGAGGGGCAAGGACTACATCAACAAACCCGCGGGCATGTTTTATGCCTTTGCTGGTAAGCCAGTTTGGGTTTTCTTTCCTCCTAGATTTGTATCTGATTTTTTTTCGATTTCATTGCTAAATAATAACTTAATACCAAAGCCCCGCCCACAGTCTGAGACCTGTCTCATGTCCCAGTCCCATTCCACAGGGACTAACCCCTTACCCAAAGTCCCAACGTCAACGGCTAAGCCAAATGTACACAGAGACTCAAACTCCGCCCAGAGTACCAGCTCTGTCTCAAGTCCCAATCAGAGTTACATCCCACATGACCACATGTCCCAGTTTGTCCCAGTTCAAACCACGTACTGGGATGTTAAATCCCACAATCAAGTCAGAAAAACGTATGTCCAATCTAATCCCAGTGAGATCACAAAGTCGAAGATCTTGTGCAGGGGTCCAGGGGTCAAATCCCACTGCTGCCCAAGTTGAGTCCGGACTCAAAGACAGAGCGGCGTCCCAAAAGTCTCAAATGAGTCCAAATCTGTGTACCAGAACATACTGAGGTCCATCCCACATTACAACGTCCTAGACCGAACCAAATCTGAATCCCAAACTCCAAACCAAGTCCCAAAATGGATCTCAATCTGGACCAAATACGATGTCAGAATGTCCAGCAACTCAAGTCCAGAACCTTTGGCAGAGATCCCAATTGCCTAATAAGGGACCGTGGTGGCTCAGACCTCTGCAACGTGGACCAGAAGGTCCAAGGCTCGGATCCATTATATCCAAAGCCCAAAACAATAATAAACCAATTTCCAATCTTTATACTGTCCCCTTTACTGACTCCCAAATCGTAGTTCTTTAGATTTATCAGGGTTGTGTTGTGTTGTTGTGTTGTTGTGTTGTGTTGTTTAATTACATTTGTGTTGTCTTTAATTACATTCTGCGATATTACCAGCCATAACGAGCTGCGTTTTAATTTGGCCAATTGATCCCGATGAGTTGCGGACGTCACTTTGAGACGTCAATCCAATCTTTATAGAGCAGGGGTGTATAAAATCTCATAAAGGCCCCACCTGGGTCCATCGGCCAAATGTTTGCTCGGAGGTCCCGGGCCCCATTTAGGAACGCAATAACAACAATAATGTTGGCGCCCCGGTCAAGAGCTCCCGTCTGACCGTCTTTAGTTTGGATGACTAAACAGGAGACGTGAGTAAGTCTCAGATTCGGGGTTCCTCTGGTTTTCGGATGCTTTGTGGCGACAAATAAATGATTTTTTTGACGCCGGCCGTTTCGTTGGCAGGTCTGTGCGCCATCGTTGCGGTGGAGGTGATGAGGCAGTCGGTGAAGAGGATGATTGAGAGCCAGGAAACCATCTGGGCGGAATACTACTACTCCTGGTCCTTCATCTGCGCCTGCACGGCCTTCGTCCTGCTCTTCCTCAGCGGGATCGGCCTCCTCCTGCTGTCCATGCCCCACATGCCCAAGAACCCTTGGGAGACCTGCATGGACGCCGAGCCAGAACATATGTAAGGCGGCATCAGCACACGAGCGAGGACGGCATTAAAGTCGTACGATCGTGGAGCTGATTTGGATTCGGTTTTTGTTCTGTTCTCGGTCCTTCCTGGGGCGATCAAGCCCCAAATCCTGATGTCAAATTGAAAAAATAAGGACGCTTTCGGAGGAGTTCGGGCCCGAGCGTTGGACGCTTGCATTCGTGGACGAATTTAGTAAGGCCTTTTGCAAGACTGGAAACGTTTCTTGCGGCTGGTTTTCACGCTTTTTCCTTCTTCAGAGTGGATATTTGTTTTCGAATTCTATTTTAAATTCTTAGCAGCTTCGGCTTCTTCCCTCTTTCAGAACGCCGTTTGGGCACAACCTCGTTCTCTTACCCTGTGGTCTCGACCCCAAACTTTCCCACAGCTCCCCAAGGTTTTGCTTTGCAGACCTGACCAGTCTATGAGAGGCTTCCTCGGTCTTCTGTCTCTAAACCTTTCAGACCTTCTCCCATTTGGTTATTTATTTCTAAAGGCTTCTTAAGGTCTGGCGCTCTCATGCCGTGTAAAAACTCTTGGATCATTTGGAAAGCAAGCAGAAAGAGTGCTTTAGAGAGGTACAAGGGTGCAGACAAAAGTTTGTGGACACCTCAAAACCACGTCCAAACGTGGTCCAAGTAGGCTTTCCGCCAAAATCTGTGCAAGGCCATGCTTTGTTCTCGGTTAAAAGTCGACATTGGTTCTGCGCAAACCTATAAACGAGGCATTCTACTGCCGTTAATTAGAAGGGGCGTTCTCAAACTTTTGTCCGCAAACCTTTAAGATCGAACTGTACCGAGCACGACGATGTGGTATTTGCTCCACAAACAAGCCCTTTGTGCTAAGCGAGCGGCGGGGCGGGCCAACACTGGACCTGTGTGTATGCTCTCGGCTCTGAACGGAATCCTAATACGCCGCCCGCCGCAGCTTCTGAAGGTCGGGCCGGACGTTTTGGAGAGCTTTCAGCTCTGCCAGGTGTGGGGAAAAAGCTTTGAACACGTCAAAGGGTTTCGTTTTTGTCCCGCCCCGAGGCATGGCTTCTCTTCTGATGATTGGTCCCCCCCAAAGTAAACCAGGACTCAGGAACCGGACCGGTGCCGCATCCACTCTGGTCTGGTCCACTCCCCTTAAATCAAGACACAGGTGGGGGCACCCCTGGTCTCTGTCCTCCTGTACCCGACCTGACCTTTCTGTTTGTCCTCAGGCACTCTCAGGGCATCTCAAGTCCATCCCAGGTCTATCCTGAGGGCAAGGGGGTGGATCTGGATGTCATGGGGCACTCAGGGTGAGGTGCTGGGTATATGGGCACATGGCAGAGCCCAGGGGTGCCTGGCAAAGATGATGTTTATTACGTTTAAAAAGACTTGTTGTAACGAGGCGGTAACACAGAGCCAAGATGAGTAAGTGAGAAAAGATCCGGGGCATGAGGTGGGAGGGGCGCAAAAACTTTTTTTATGTTCGCATGCTTAGTCAAAGGGTTCTTCCTTAAAATGTGTTTTGATTTGTTAAGTGCGTTTTTACTGGACAATAAAAGTGCAGTCTACAAACGGTTCCTGTTTGGGTTTTTTTTCCCCTTATCCTTCGTTCCATGTTCATTCTGCATCTTCTAGATCCAGCCAGAGCTTTCTGGGAGGTTCTAGGGTGTAAGGACGTCATTTTTGAGGTGGTTTGAGGGGGCGGAAATACCTTTCCGATGCCGTTAACGTATTGTCGGGGTGACCCATCAGTTGGCGGAAGTCTAAAATGCTCTAGGACCACAATCCTAAACAAGGGGTTAGGTTTTGACCCTTTTTTCTCCCATAGAGCTCATTCTGGAGCGTTCTCTACAGGGCGGTCCTTTAGTTTGGAGGGTTCGAGGTTCCAGCGGCACAGAAGGCTTTTGAAGGAAACCTTCAAACTTTTTTTTTCCTCTGATGTTTATACTTAAGAATCTACTGAGGAGGGAGGGAAAAAAAAATAAATCTTTTTTTCAGCACTTTTCAATTTCTCGAGGACTGTGTGGCATCAATACAAGGAAGGAGGAAGAAATAAAAATACATTTTTATTTAAAAATAACATTTATTGAATCTACAATTAAATTAAAGTAAATCTGAAAAAAAAATGAATGTACAGAACAATACCATTGGCCAAAAAAATTAAAAAAGCTAAAAAATAATTTATTTATTCTTTAAATTTCAACCATTGGTGCTGCGACGGATCCGAGAAATACCAAAAACATTTTTTTTTCGTACTGAGGAGGGAGGAAAAAAAAAAATATTTATTTTTCAGCACTTTTCAATTTCTCGAGGACTACTTTTTTGATTTAAAAACAACATTTATTTAATCTACAGTTAAATTAAAGTGAATCTGGAAATAAAAATGTAATGTACAGAACAATACCGTTGGCAAAAAAATTTTAATCTCAAAAAAATTTTTTTTATTTTTTTATTTCAACCATTGGTGCTGCGGCGGATCCGAGAAATACCCCCCCAAAAAAAATATATATATATCTATATATATTTTTTGTATTCTTCAAATATGATCGCTGGCGGATCCGCCGACTAGTCTAGTATCTAGTATGTTAGGTGCCAGGGCAGGAACGACCCCAGACACCAAGTCACACACGAAGGGCCACTTTAGAGACACCAATTAACCTATCACGCATGCCTTCGGACTGTGGGAGGAAACCAGAGTACCCAGAGTAAACCCACGCAGATACGGGAAGGACCCGCTCCACCCTGGGATCAAACCTGGGACCTTCTTGCTGTGGGGCAGCGGTGCCACCCACCGTGCCCCGGTGCCACCCGGAATAACGACGCGTTCAATAAAAGGGGGAAACGTCAATATTTCCTAATATTTTAGGAAATGTGAATATTAATATGACTCCGATCAATTTTGTTTCCCTGATGTTCAGTTTCCTTGATTTTTTTCCCCCCAAATCAGAGCTTCTACTGATCCTCTATTTTTACGGGTTGACTTTTGACCCTTTTTTCTCCCATAGAACGCCGTTCTGGAGAGTTATCCTCAGGACGGTCCATCCCAACGCGCCCCCTCTGGGTTTTAGGGTCACATAAATAAACCGTATAATTAAAAAGAATTTAAAAAAAAGGAACGAGAATGTGAGTTTAGTCCGGCTTAAAAAACGAAACGAGACCAAACTAACGAGTCCAGTCATCACCTCTTATTATGAATGACGGGCGTTTAAAGCGGCCCCGGCGTCCGGGCCCGGGTGAAGACCTCGTTCTGTCAGGAACGTCCATCACTCGTCTTTCCTCAGCAGCGTTCAGTGGCACCGCAGTCGGCCTTCCATCCATTCACGGATCTTCTCCCTCCCTCCAGGTTTTCTTCACCCCAAATCACGTCCATTCACGACGAGAACGCAATCAGGGCCGTAACGAGGGCCATCAAACGCCAGAACGAATCCAACCGGCTCCGACTGTGTGGAATTACAATGAGGCCCAATCAGGAACCTGGGACTGTAGAAGGGCGTGGGTGTAAGGGCGAGACCCAGTGGTCCGACTCAAGGGTCAGGTCTCTCAGGACTGGGATTTTAGGCTTCCTGACGTTTGTGTTAAGAAAATTAAAGAATAGAGAAATAAGATAGGATTTCAACCTAAGTGAAGTAAAATAGAAAAAGGTATAAAAAAAAAATAAAAAAAAAGAGAAAAGTTTTTAAGAAGCAAAAACAATGAAGAATAAATAAGAATTAAAAATAGGATGTAAATCAAAAAGAAAAACTAGAACGACGTTATTTGATTAAAATAACCAGGAATAACAACGAGCGTTCGTATATAACGTAATAATAATAAATAAATTAATGAATGCATAAAATAAAAGCAAACAAATAACTCAAAATGGGAACAATTACGATTTAAACAAAGCGTCATAAATGTAATATTTTCTGGAAATGAAACAGGTTAGATCAAAGCAAGAAAAGTTAAAAAACGATAAGGCAGCTTTTAGAGAATCAACCGTGAACGTTAAAAATAAAACACGGCTTTAAAAATACTGATAAGATTTTTAAAAGAGACTAATTTAGGAGGTTGATTCGTTCAAATAAGAACAAAATGATCTTCTTGATTTTCATTTATTCATTCCTTCAATTTTAATACATAAATAAAAAATATAAATAAAAATAAATAAATAAAATAAGGGAACACAAAAAAGAATAAATATCGCAATAAAAATAAATAGAGATATTAAAAATAATAACGATTTTAAAAAATCACGTTTTAATACTAAAATATTAAATAACATAAAAATAATTGATCACGCCATGTGAACGTTACCAGGGTTGTTTAAATATTAAAAGTTTAAGAAGTTGATAAGTAATTAATGCAATTAAAGGAATGAAAGGTTTTTTAGTGAAGGAATGAAGCGTCTCGTACAAACAATGTTATAAATCTTTAGATTAATTTAATGTCTGATAAATAAAATTGAGTAGCTTCAGAAGCAGATCTGCATCTTAAACCTTTTGTTCTGAAAAAGTGACCAATCAGGATTCGGGTTTCTCTTTGAAGGGTCCTGCTCGTTTGGAGGACTTTTACTGCTAATTGGTCCGAGGCGGCGTTTGAATGAAGGTCCCTCGCTGACCTTTTCATCCCGGACAGCGTCCTAAAAGTGTGTGTGTGTGTTTGTGTTTGTGTGTGTGTGTTCCTCTGGAAGCTCGTCTCATTAACGCTGGAGTTGAAGCAGAAGGTTTTGGCAGTGATGCTGATCTGGTTAACCTTTCCATCCAGGGGCAGAAGAAGAAACAAATCCAGCAGACACGTCACGAAACGGAAAGCTATGAAATCAGTTTTTGTTTGCGTTTACTCTAAAAGTAACAACGGAAACGTTTAGAACCGCAGACCGACCTAGAACTCAACCCTGTGCCCGTCACTCAAGCTGGCAGAAAAGCGGGCAGCCTTAAACAGAGAATGAACTGGCAGGGATTCCAAGCCTCGCCTCACCAGAGGCGGGATACGAACCCGTGCAGGTGAGTTAAGTTCCGGTTCTTCCCTCTACTTAAATTACTTAATACTTAAAGGAAGGAAGGAAAAAAGAAAGAAAGAAAGAAAGAAGTTAAAAAGAAAGAAAGAAAGAAACGAGTAAAGAAAAAAGAAAGAAAGAAAGAAGTAAAAAAGAAACAAGGAAAGAAAAAAGAAAAAAAGAAAAAAGGAAAGAAAGAAAGAAAGAAAGAAAAAATAAGGAAAAAAAGAAACAAGTAAAGAAAAAAGAAAGAAAGAAGTAAAAAAGAAACAAGAAAGGAAAAAGAAAGAAAGAAAGAAATAAAGAAAGAAAGAAGGAAAAAAGAAACAAGGAAAGAAAAAAATAAAGAAAGAAGTAAAAAAGAAAGACGGAAAAAAGAAACAAGAAAGGAAAAAGAAAGAAAGAAAAAAGAAAGAAAGAAAGAAAGAAAGAAGGAAAAAAGAAATAAAGAAAGAAAGAAGTAAAAAAGAAACAAGGAAAGAAAAAATAAAGAAAGAAGTAAAAAAGAAAGAAAAAAGGAACAAGAAAAGGAAGAAGGAAAAAAGAAAGAAGGAAAAAAGGAAAGAAAGAAAGAAAGAAAGAAAGAAAGAAAGAAAAAAGGAACAAGAAAAGGAAGAAGGAAAAAAGAAAGAAGGAAAAAGGAAAGAAAGAAAGAAAGAAAGAAAGAAAGAAAGAAAGAAAGAAAGAAAAAAGAAACAAGAAAAGGAAGAAGGAAAAAAGAAACAAGGGAAGAAAAAAGAAAGAAAGAAAGAAGGAAGCTAAACAGAGAATGAACTGGCAGGGATACCAAGCGTCACCTCACCAGAGGCGGGATACGAACCCGTGCAGGTGAGTTGAGTTCCGGTTCTTCCCTCTACTTAAATTTACGCCCTTGCTGGGCCATTTCTGATTTTTGAATTTTTAGAGTTCTTAGGTTTTTAATTTTACATTAGACAATCGTTCATTACAGACGCTTTGCTTCTCAAAGTGAAGGGTTAGGTTGGAAAAAATACAAACGAAACAAGGTTTCTGTATCAAAATTATACCTAATCTGTAAATATAACAAATCTGGTTTAGTTGGTAACGTTTCAGAACCGACTGATTTGTTTTTCCCAGCATAGACAGAGGGGTAGATCTGTTTCTTCCTCCCTCGGTCGTGTTTTGGGTCCCGAGAGGCCCTGCAAATCCACAGAGGGGGACCGTCCACATGGGGCTCAGGTTTGGAGAGGCTGTGGATGTTCATCAGACTGTGCAGAACATCTGATTTAGTTTCTCTAAACCACCTGAGGAGTACGAGGCTTTTTGGGATAAGCAATTATAGTAAACAAATAAAAGATGATGCACCTTTGGTCAATTACTGTTTTAAAGTATTAAGACTTTTATTTTATATGTTCACTCATATCCGTGGTTACTACTACTGGTGTACTTTTGGATGGGTCGAAGAAAGAAAGAAAGAAAGAAAGAAGAAAGGAAAGAAAAAAGGAAAGAAAGAAAGAAAGAAAGAAAGAAAGAAAAAAGAAAGAAAGAAAGAAAGAAAGAAAGAAAGAAGGAAAGAAAAAAGGAAGAAAAAAGAAAAAAGGAAAGAAAGAAAGAAAGAAAAAAGAAAGAAAGAAAGAAAGAAAGAAGAAAGGAAAGAAAAAAGAAAAAAGGAAAGAAAGAAAGAAAGAAAGAAAGAAAGAAAGAAAGAAAGAAAAAAGAAAGAAAGAAGGAAAGAAAAAAGGAAGAAAAAAGAAAAAAGGAAAAAAAGAAAGAAAGAAAAAAGTAAAAAAGAAACAAGGTAAGAAAAAAGAAAGAAAGAAAGAAAGAAAGAAAAAAAGAAGAAAAGAAAAAAGTAAGAAAGAAAAAACGAAAGAAAGAAGAAAAGGAATCAGAAATAAAGAAAGAAAGAAAGAAAGAAAGAAAAAGAAACAAAGAGAAACATCGCTTATCTACATCAGCCGCCATCCAGCAGACTAGTCATACACGCACACACAATGACAATTTAGAGACACCAATTCACCTAACACACATGTCTTTGCACTGTGGGGGGAATCCTTGGGGCCTAGAATTATAACTTTTATCTTTACTTTAAATCATTTGGAGTAAAATTAATAAACAGGATCTCACTGTGAGACTTATGTCCCTCTGTCCTTCTGTCCCTCTGTCCTTCTGTCCCTCTGTCCCTCCGTTCATCTGTCCCCTGTCCCTCTGTCCTTCTGTCCCTCTGTTCATCTGTCCCCTGTCCTTCTGTCCCTCCGTTCATCTGTCCCTCTGTCCTTCTGTCCATCTGTCCCTCTGTCATTCTGTCCCTCTGTCTCTCTGTCTTTCTGTTCATCTGTCCCTCTGTCCTTCTGTCCCTCTGTCCTACTGTCCCTCTGTCCTTCTGTCCCTCTGTCCCTCTGTCCTACTGTCCCTCTGTCCTACTGTCCCTCTGTCTATCTGTCCCTCTGTCATTCTGTCCTACTGTCCCTCTGTCCCACTGTCATTCTGTCCCACTGTCCCTCTGTCCCTCTGTCATTCTGTCCCTCTGTCCCACTGTCCCTCTGTCCTTCTGTCCCTCTGTCTTTCTGTTAATCTGTCCCACTGTCCCTCTGTGTCTCTGTCCATCTGTCCCTCTGTCATTCTGTCCTACTGTCCCTCTGTCCCTTCTGTCCCTCTGTCTTTCTGTTCATCTGTCCCTCTGTTCCTCTGTCCTTCGTCCACTCCGTGACTCCTGGACGCCGTGACATTTCTCATCGTGCTTTGCGTGTTTCTTCGCGCGCTTGATTCACAGTGACATGGAAAACCTATATATATCCCCCTCCCCCCTCCCCCCTCCCCCTCCC
>JAVSBV010169231.1:0-27839 GCA_033117975.1 Parotocinclus spilosoma | reverse complement strand
GACTGGAATTTAGTAAGAACTTGTTTTTTACAGTATTATTCTTCGCATGCTGAGTACCTATACATTGTGTTGTAGATAGTTTTGAAAAAAATGTTATTTTTCAATGAACAAAGTTGGTAAGCAAAAGTAGTTCTTGTTTGTACGTTTGCTATACGTGTAAATCGCACAATAAAGCTTTAATAAACATTTAATATGTTACATAGCACGTCCTGTCTTGTAACATAGGGCATGCTCCTTTAATCGGACCAGCCGGTTATTAGGACCAAAACCATCGCTTCCCGATTTGGTCCGATTAACCGGAATCGACTGTATTTGTGAAAACTGCCCACAAACTGAGTGTGAACACTTGGCCCTAGTAGTTGAAACTGTGGTGACAGTCACAGGAAACTCAGCAGGTGCAGCCATTCTCTCAGTGTGGACGACCATGAGAAGCTCACAGGATGCTTATAGACCCTATAAGGGAGCAGTCCTCTTCTACCTTTTTGTTATTTTATATTTTGACTGGCTTGCCCTGGAAGGTGCTTTCAGTGTCCTCCTAATCTAGTTTTGAATAGCGAGTCGACCAGATCCATGAGCAAATACCAAGCAGATGTTGGTCATACTCGTTCTCATCTTAATGAGACTCAATCATGTTTGGAGGTTTACACACCAAGTCTCAAATACAGCACAATTAATAATTGTGAACACAGCCTAACGAGGACAAATAGCACAACCAACAAACAGCATGAACAACACAGAACAATACATGACACACCACCAAGCCCTCATATATACCAATTAACACACCTGGTAATTAGGCATGATATTATGAAGGTGAAACAAGCTAACAAGCACAGGCAGACACACACACACACACACTGGGGGTTGGCTATTAACCCAGAATTACATAATAAACCCGTTATAATTAATGTGACCTATAACACATGTACATTTATAGCATTTACTAGATATCCTGCTTCAAAGCAACTTATAATCGGGCTAACAAGAGAAGGTCACGGCCTTTGCTTATGCATTCTACAGCATCAGCTTTGGATTTGAGCCTGGATTTGGACTCGCTGTCTTCTTATTAAAGTCATCTTTATTTCTACAGCACTTTTCACAATTGAGTATTTTCTCAAAGCAGCTTTGCAAATATCTGGACCAAAAGTCCCAACTGAAAAAAAATAGTTCAACAGTACCAGGGGAAAAATTCAGTAAATACGATGAGGAAGCAACCCTGAAAGGAACAAGATTCAAATAGACCCAATCTTTTTGGGATTTATCTAAGAAGGACATTACATTACGTAAATGATTTATTTATAATAGCGTACAGCTATGCAGCATAACAACCACATTACGTTTTGTGATAGAGTTGATTCAAATTGATGTTGACCAGACATTACCATAGTCAGACAATAAAATAATAATGTAATTATAAAGGGTGTTTTTTACAAGAATACGTCATACAAACATACATAGCGACAGAGGTACTGCTGAAAACACAGAGTACACAGCATCCCCCATTTTTAATTTACAGCAATTTACAATAATTATAAAAAAATACAGTAATGTACTGTTACGATACTGTAATGATACTATACTTTTGTTTGATGGAAAATGCCAAACTGCATTGATAGACTGTATTACGAAGGTAAGCATGATGAAACAGAGACACAAAGAGTGAAATATAGTTAATATAATATAGTTAATATAGTTATATGATGGAAAATATACAGGTAGTTGTGGAGGGGGGGTGAACAAAGGAGTACTACTTCCAATAGAACACCCACATATACTTATTAATGCAATTTAAAAGTTGTTACAAGTAAGTAGTGGAAAGTCATTCACATAAACAGGAATAACTTGTGCTTAAAATTCTAAACACATCAGCTGAATTTGAACAGTCTCTAGTAAAAACAAGAGGTAAATAGCAACTGAGTACTGAACCAATAAAGTAATTACAAACACACAAAACACGACAATACGATGTAACAGCTACGTTCCCTGAACATCAGAATCATCAATTACACCTTCAGTTACCCGTGACAAACAACAAAACTATTGAATTTTTTTCCCCTATTTATACATACTGCTCATAAAAATTAGGGTAAAAGTAAGCGTGTCCTTGTAAGCAAGCTCTTACTCTTATCAGCCCCAATAGCTGGATTTTCAGCCAAACTACCTGTACTTGGGTCTTGCTCCTGTTCAAGCCTTAGGCATCACTACATACAGATTCCACATAAGGTAGATATGGTAGTGTTCAAGGTCAAGGTCAAATGTATTTATATAGCACTTTTTACAAGGGTGCATTGTCTCAAAGCAGCTTTACAATATTATATTATTATAAAGGCCAATTAAATTGAGGAAGCCTAGGGCAACAGTTCCTGAATATAGAAGTAAGAAACTTTTGAGGACCAAGACTCAAAAATCCTCCTTGGGAGGCCTAGATGATAATTAAAATAAGTTGTGGTAAAAGTTAAATTAAGTACATAATTCAATTTAACTTAAGAATAAAAATTGAATAAGTAATAACATTTAAAATAAATCATTTTAAAAATGTAGTTAAGATAATGAGTCCTCAGCGGTAAGTTATTGGAGGCACATTTCCCAATGACTGAATGATGGAGGGAGTTACTGCACTCTGGCGGGACCCAGGCATGGTGCTGGGACTGGGTTCTGTTGAAACTGTTGTATTCACATTTTTCCAAGGTTTTTTTTTTTATCATCAGCTGCATCTTCTTCCTGTTTTAAACAATTTGCATGCAACTGTTCACCATATATAGCTGCAATACAATTGTGGGATTTTATGACCAACAGTTCTTGCTACTTTCTAAGTGACTAAATAATTCCATCTCCACACATTCTTACTGTTTATTTGGCTTCACATTCATTCACAGCCACAACGACCGTTTTCTCTATGTTTCACCTGGTGAAATATTAATTTCTATTCATGTACATTTTGAGTGTTCACATTTTAACCCTATAGAGTATATTGATGATAAATTATTGGATACAGTGGCATAACAGAATGGGCTTTTAGTATATGTTTTGATCATTGCTTTCCATTTTTGCTTTTCCAGTATGGATGTACTTGCTTAAACCCTGGCATCCTGTGTTTTATCCATTGCTACGCATCAATAATTTTTTTAAACCCCCTTATAAAATCTTTCATCCACATTGCTCTCTGGAGTTTCGCATGCTGCGAGTGTACATCAATTTGCACCAGCCACAGCGTTTTCCTAAATCTTCTTGAGAAAGCCCTTATCAACTGCATAAACCACAAGAGAAAGAAATCCGCAAGGCCACATGACTACGTCAAGCACCACTGGCAGCATATGTGTCATCTAAAAAATGCCCTGGTGTCTCTCACAAGAGCGAGAGTCTTTCTGACAACACAAGTTTATGCTGTGCTGAGTCTGTAACTCTGAATGAGATGTTATTTCATGCCCTGTCTTTGGGTGCACATCAAGGCAATTTCTGAGGCACATAAGTCAGACCCTGTCTTTGGAATGGAGACAACAAAGGCTTTCTAAATAGCTTTTCAGACAGAGGCATTAGAAAAATTCCTTTGGACGCAATGCACCATGACTCAAAGGGTTTGAGGATAATAAGGAGGAACGCATTTCTTAATGCTACGAGTATGCATATCACATAGAGAGGGATTAACTACTGCATCATTTCTAAGAATGCAGATTACGCACGTAGTAGATTACTAGTGATTGATTTATTTTTATTTTACTCTCCACTGTCCAAAACATTATATGAATAATAGCATTATTCCTTTGGAATATGGGACGATACCAGAGTGTGTGTGTGTGTGTGTGTGTGTGTGTGTTTGAGTGTATATGCTACACAATGGATTTGTGTCTCAGTTAGTTTTGGTTATATGTGGTTATGTGAGCCAAACGGTTTTTGTCATCTGAGTTTATGTGGCATTATTGTTGTGGATTGGTGTCTCAATACTTTTGATGAAATTTGGGTTTTTGTCTCAGTACTTTGTGCCACATGTGGCTTGTGTCTATATAGTTTTATGCATGTGTCTATTTATAGGAGATGCATTAATTAGACATGGGGTGGGGGGTCAAACATGCACAGCTGCGCAAAAATGCAACAAGCTGGTCAAAACTAACGTGGGCACCAGCGGTAAATAGACTGAGGAATAAGTACCAGATTGGTGTGGAAAATGAGGAGCCGTGGTTGTGAGAAATCCCGTTTCTGACTCTCTCCCTCTCTCGCGCTCCCTCAGTCCCGTGTTCTAATCAGCGCGAGTTTTCCTCTTCACCAGGTGCGGCTCATTACTTCCGGTTTCTATCTACCGAGCGCTATCTAAGTGATATCCTTCCTTTACCTTCCTCTTATATTATAGTCAGTGTTTATTCCGTGTTGATTCTCCGTCGGGTGAGTGTGTGCGTGTTTGATTATTACTAGTGTGTTTAACGAGAAGTCTGTTGTTTATCCCTGTGTGCCTCCTCTCACCCTCTCCCCCCTCCTTCCCTTTCCCCTTAGTTTTAAATCTCTGTTGTATGTGTATGTGCGTGTTTGAAACGTCCGCGTCTCTTTTTTGTCGCTCCAGTGTTTTGTACGTGCATAGTCCTAGTTCTTCCACTCCTTTTCCCATTACATTCTCGCTGTTCGTTCGGAGCATTTTTTGTTCTTGTGTGTGTTCCCAGGTGGTTGGTTCTCGGTCGGCTGGGGTTGAGTTAGGTCTCAGTGGTGAAGCAGCAAGCGAGAGCCAATCAATCGTCGAGGAACAACACCTTGGAAAATGCATGGATGGTGCTGGGGGAAGCACAACAAAAGGACGATAGACGAGAAGCAGAGAAAGAAGCACAAGTGGAAAAGGAGAACACTAAAGGTAAATGTTGAAAATGGCGCTAAGGAGGTGCATGAGTGGGGCACTATGAGAGCCTGGTACGTTGCTACAGAAAACACAAAGGGAGCACTATGCACAATGGAAAGCACAAAGGGGGTGCTACGGAAAAGCACGAAGGGGTCCATACTGACTGTGCAAAGGCACACTGGTTGAGGAACAGCGAAAAAAAACTCTAACCAGCAAATGACAAAAAACCTAAGATGCACGGAGTAACGGAAAAAATAAAAACCTGTGGATTTGCGAGTTCCAAAAATGGCCAGCTCATTCTGTTAGGGGGGTCCTAGGGATCCCGCGAGACAGACACTTGCCATCAGGAAACCAGGAGAGACGTCCGGAGACCATAAAAATCCGCCTCAGAAATGGTCAACTGAGGAGGTCCCCAGCCCTCGTGGACAAAGTAGGGCCCGTCTTGCCATCAGAAACCCAGGGTGCTGCTGAGGTACCATGAGAAGTCGTGCAAAAGTGGTGAAGGTCCATAAGGACCTCCAGGACACCTATGAGGACCCCCAGAAAGAGTGCCTTCGTCTGGGAGATGAAACGGCATGGGAGGTGAGGTCCAGCGACAAAGCTAGCAAACAACGAAAGGAAGCGCGGCAAATTACCTGTTGGCATCACCTTTTAAAAAGTTTTTTATTTTTTTATTATTATTATTTATTATCATCCCTACATTGCCTCCGTTCCAACTTGGAATGTGTTGGAGGCCTGGACTCCAGGTATGAATGTGTTAATAAATAAAGACCAGACAAAAAATGAAATATCTTGGGTTCATACTGTCTGAAATGAAATCAAACTTAACATAAATGTAAAACATACTGTCTTTTTTAAAATGTTCATTTTTCATGCAACATTTCTGGATTTTATTTTCAACTTTTATGAATCACTGTATTTTTCTCACAGTGTATAGATATTACTTTGTTTTACATTATGTTGTCTTACTAGCTTTGTTGCCATGCACCAGTATACCAACCAATAATGTAAAAAAAAAAAACTAAATAAAATAATATAATCTTCACTAAAACTAATTCTAAATCTAATTCAAATATTTATTTAAACAAATAAAGCACATCAATAATTATGTACAGTATCTATGTAAATGAGTACACCGCTCACATTTTTGTAATTTTTTTTTCGTGAGACAACCCTGAAGACTTTGATACAATGTAAAGTAGTCAGTCTAGAGATGTTATAACAGTTAAATAAATTTGCTGTTTCCTCAAAATAACTCAACACACAGCCAGAACTTCCGGCAACAAAAGTGAGTACAGTCCTAAGTGAAACTGGTTATATTGTGCTCAATTAGCCATTTTCCCTCCCTGTGACTCGTTAGTGTTACAAGGTCTCAGGTGTGAATGGGGAGTAGGTGTGTTGTTGGGTTTTTTTTCAAAGGTATGAGTTTCTTTTCATAAATATGACCTAGGCTATAAGAATATTTCCAACACCCTTTACCAGGGCAGGTTCAACTCAGAACAAACCTCACCATGGTCGAGTGCTCAGGATCAAATGCAGACATTGGTATATGAAAATTGACATAGAAGTGCATTGCTGCAGAGGTGAAAAGGGTGGGGGTCAACCTCTCAGTGCTCAGACCATACGCCACACACTGCATCAAACTGGTTTGCATGGTTGTCATCCCAGAAGGAAGTCTCTTTTAAATATGATGCACAAGCAGACTAAGAACATGGATTACTGGACCCGTGCCCTATGGTCTGATGAGACCAAGATAAACTTAATTGGTTCAGATGGTGTCAAGTGTGTGTGGCTTCAACCAGGTGAGGAGTACAAAGACAAGTGTGTCTTGCCTACAGTCGAGCATGGTGGTGGGAATGTCATGAAATGGGCTGCATGGGTTCTATCGGCTGTGGGGAGCTACAGTTCATGAGGGAACGATGAATGAAAATAAGTACTGTAACATTTTGAAGCAGAGCATGATCCCCTCTCTTCAGAAACTAGCCCACAGGCTAGTGTTGCAACATCATAATGACCCCAAACACACCTCCAAAACAACCACTGCCTTGCTAAAGAAACTGAGGGAAAAGGTCCAGCATGTCTCCAGACCTAAACCCTATTGAGCATCTGTGGAGGAGCACAAGGTCTCTAACATTTACCAGCTCTGTAATTTTGCCATGAAGAAGTGGGAGTGGATTTCAGTGAAGCAACATTAGAATCTCTAGTGAACCCAGTGTTAAGGCAGTGCTGGAAAATAATGGTGGCCACACAAATTATTGACCCTCTGCGTAAAATTTGGCCATTGGGTGTACTCCAGCGGTTTAAACAGTAATGGCTGTGTGTTGCACAGCAAATTTACACTGTATTACAACCTGTAGAATGTAGTGTCATATTTTCGATGTCCCATAAAAATATATAATAAAATAGTTACAAAGGTGTGATTTGATTTTGTTTGATTAACAACAATTGTTTGTTTACATCATACAGGAATGCACTGTAATGCTGTGGGTGTAATTCTTAAATATATTCTAAAAATGTACTTGAAACACATTGGTTAATAGTAACTGATTTGTTTACATACTGCTATCCCATATGAATGTTTACAATAACAATAACAGCCCATTGAACTAGGTGAAACTTTTCAGCATTTTTTTTCTGTCCCATTTTGCAAAATCGAAACAGTTTCATCAAATGCAGTGATCTACTCTACAGGCAACAGAATGACTTCTGTACTTTTACACTTCTGCAATTCATCTGTTAACGTCTGCGCGATTACACCAGCCGGCACTTTTCTGATTCTGCATCTTCTTCTGCATCACTGTGATTCCGGTGCCATCTGTTGATTGCTTTTATGAATCTCTTGGTGTCTACAAGCCCCATCAGAATTCAATCAGGCTGGCTTTAAGAGAATTACGAATATTAAAACGCCGTCTCTGGAGCATGCCCTGGAGGTTACTCACCTCAAAGTCATTGTGAATCATGGCTTCAATGCTTCATTTACTGACATCTTATATTGTCTAATCTTTTCTTCCATTCCTCATCTTCACACAGACTAAATATATAAATAAATGTTTTACAGCTCTGTGGGATGTACGAAATTATTAATTTACAGCAAGAACTCCAATCAAATGAAAATGTGTAAACGGAACCCCCCTGGTCTTTTTCACATGGCACAGACCCAGCCCCCATAGCTGCGTAAAGTCTGTGAATCTGGAACCTTTGTTGAGGGTTCAGTGACCTACAATTGAGGTCCATTGAGGTGGAATTAGTTGTGAGGTCCACCTTCAGCAATGCCCCTTACATGGTGCCCACTCACGATGATGAGGTCTTTGATGATGAGGTCTTTGATGAGGTCTTTGTGCTAAACCTGCAGGTGTTGTTGCTTATAGCAGGAGTGTTCCTCATTACAAAATGTCTATGCAATCAATTTTATTCAGTTTATTTTCTGCTTATTCTTAATTTAGGTTTTAGTTTACCAGTGCACTTGCAATTCTAAAATTACAGACTGTAGTCCTTTTTTTGTTTATCTACATTCTTTATTAGTCAATTTTACTCTGTTCTCCAATGGCCAGGACCCCCCACAGATCAGGTACTACTTGGCTGATGGATCTTTCTCATCACTGCAGTAACACTGATGTGGTAGTGGTGGTGGTGGTGTGTTAGTGTGTGTGAGTATGAGTAGATCAGACACTGCAGTGCTGCTGGAGCTTTAAACACATCAATGTTAGTGCTGGACTAAAAATAGTCCACCAGCCAAAAATGTCTAGCCACAAGCATCCTGTAAGCAGTGTCCAGCACTGTTGATGGATTACAGAATGTCTTTGACTCTGTATCTACACTATAAAGCAATAAAGGGACTGTCTCTAGTACAGAGGACAGAGAGTAAGCAGTGTTTAAAAACTCCAGCAGCACTTCTGTGTTTGCACTGCAGTCCTGAGAATGAGCCACCACCCAAATAGTACCTGGTCTGTGGGGGTCCTGTTCATTAGAGAACATTAAAAAGAGTAAAGAGGACTAAGAAACAATGATCACTAATAAGAGTAAGCAGAATATAAACAGAAAAAAAAACTTTTGCACAGCACTGTATATGAAAAAAATGCTTTTTTTTACCTGCTGCCTTAACCAAGTATCTCTTTAGTACACAAATAACAAAACTTGAAGCAATCTGTAGTTCACACAGTGAAAGTTAACTTTATTTTAGGCTAACCTTGAAAACTCAAATCGCTCTGCAGGTGGATCAATACCTTCTCAGTGAAGGTGTCCTCTTCACACAGCAACTTGACCCCAGTCCTCTAGAGATTTCAGTCGTGCATCTGAGTTAGTCAAGTCTACGCTCTATCCAATAGCTAATGAGTTGAGGATCACTTAATCGTTCCCATCTGCAGTTGCGTTGCCTTTACAGTCTGTGACCCTATTTGGAGGTTTGTTTGTGCTCTGGCTCAATGGTTATTTGACTGGCGCCTGGTACTCAGCATAGCTAAGGAGGCCGTGAAGAGACTTGAACATCTGTCAGCGCAGACTGAATGTCTTGTGTTAAGCAGTTTAGCAGAATTTTAATAATCATATGAGCACAGCTGAAAAGAAAAGAGAGGCCAGTTGAAAGGACATTAAGAAAATCACAGCACAGCAGTTAAAGTATTGACCAGAAGGCCTATGATTAAAATCTAAAGCCACTGTTGGGCACTTCAACACACTATTTCATGGACTGTACTCTGTAAAATTGTATTTGTCATAAGCCATGTGCTAAATGCTTAATCACTGTATCCACTTTATGCAAAAGTGCCCAGATGAAACCTGGAAGGAACATGCAAACTCCACACTGGCGACAGCCAGACTTTGACCTGGGTCTCTTTAGCTGCAGGGCAATGGGGAAAACCATTGACTTGCTGCTAGATGCTGCAAATGTAAACATTTAAGTGACAGTTGCTTCGATTGCACAATATTATTTTACGTTACACTGGTAAATACACATTCAGCTGAAACCATTCTCTGAATTAAAAAAAAAATCCCCAGGCAAGCTATAGGCAGTGTAACACTCTGGGGCACTTTCCAGGATAAGTATCAGCAGTGCATGGCATAGGAAGGTAATGTAGCTGTCACCACCACGGGCGGTTCCAGCAAGGTAACCGTTCCTAATCATGCACTCATTGCACAAACCTGGCACTTATTTGGTCTTCTTTTCTGCCTTGTTTTGTTGCTGAATCACGTGTTTGCTACCACAGGGTTACTTCCGTATCTTTTGGTTTCTGTTTTATGTTTTGTACTTTAGGTTGTGATCACATTTACTTACTGTTTAGTCCTTGGTTCTCCGTACCTTGTCTGCTCTCCTGGGCTTTGTACTGCCTCGTTTTCACCTGGCTATGCTGAATAAAATCCTGCCTTTCCTGCATTTCCGCTACTACCATTCCACGTCTCGTGCTACAGTCGCAAGAGTTAATGCTGGGGCATGTGGGAAAAAGCTGTGGCTGTGACAATAAATATTTATTTACTATGAATATGTTATTTAACAAATTCATTAATTCATTATCTTCCGCTTAATCCACACGGTGCCAACCCGGCAACTGTTGTTCCAGCAGGAACAACCCTGTATGGGGTGCCAATCCATCGTAGGGCACACACACACACACACACTCAGGGCCACTTTAGAGACACCAATAAACCTAACACACATGCCTTGGCCTGTGGAAGGAAACAGGAGGAAACCAACGCAGACATGGTAAGGACGTGCAGCCTTCACACAGAAAGGACACAGGCCACTCCATCCTGGGATTGAACCCAGGACCTGGGATGCTACCCACTGAGCGATCGTGCTGCCATATTAAATACATTACATAAGATATTCAGCACTTTACAGAGTTATTTCGCTAATTAATTTGTAAATTCGTTCCATAACGTTTGTCAAGTGCCAAAAACAAGTACAGCTATAAGATTTCGCATAAGGAATAATTTAAACCGAATTAATCCATTCCAGATCCACAAAACAATCCATACTGCATTAGGCATTACATTCACTAATAGAGTTGCATTGTATACTTAAGCCCTATATAGTGTCTACAAAGTAAGGCCCACTTTAACATTGCTTATACATACATCATTGGTTACATCACCTACTATATTCACACTGAATCAATGTAATGTGGATAAAACCTAGACTCCTTGTGCCTTTCATGTAAATCGGCCGGTGAGTAATGCATTTATTAAAGAGACACTTAATTTATAGACACCCTGTATACACAGACAAAAATAAAAACAATTTTCAGATGACATGCAAGTACTACCGTTTATTCTAAATATATTATAAGCATGTGGTCCTTGCATTTAGCTAAATGCTTCTTCTTTTAACATGCCAACCGAGTAGACCTGTATGCACACACACTCAGAAAAGAATAGTAATGATTCATCATGTTAAAAAAGGGCCTACTGTTTTAAAACGTACTTTAAAATGTTGTATAATGCAATTTTATTTTTTTTTTAAGATTCATTTTCCAGTGAGTGTGTTATGTTAATTTTATTTAAAATCTGCAAATTGTATATAACAAACTTAGTGCTCCTCAGAGCAGACAAATCCTATATGATTCCCAGCTCCTTTTAAATGAATCTCCTTCCCACTCTCTCCCACACACAATGTTCATTTAAGCCACTGAAAATATGAACATCTATAACTAATAACTACGTTTTTGTCTCAGATTTGTAGGAATTAGCATGAACCGGCTTGTATAAACAGATAAGCCTAGCTAAGGTTAGGGCAAGAAGCAGTTAGATGGCATCCTGATTCTTATGACTTCATTCTTCTCAAATCCAACAAATTCATGCCCTCTCATTACAATTCCTATGAATTTTGCATGAGATTGAGTTCCTCAGAGCAAACCTTTATTCCTTTGGTCTAACATAATGGCAAAAAGGTATTTGACTAGATCGGGGTTCTTTTCAGAAAACGGCACTATTAGAGAAGAAGTGATCTTCTTTCGGCGTATTTTCTAATTCACAGCATCCACGTAGGTGCAAGATGCATTCAGTGCATAAGTGATACAATGCGCTTTTAAAAACCCTAAATGGCTCTGTGCATTAGCATAACAATGCCCTTTTTGGCTGTATTGAAGCAAGCACTT
Source organism: Parotocinclus spilosoma (assembly GCA_033117975.1). NCBI lineage: Eukaryota > Metazoa > Chordata > Actinopteri > Siluriformes > Loricariidae > Parotocinclus > Parotocinclus spilosoma. The sequence continues at coordinate 15,932 of JAVSBV010169231.1, read as the reverse complement.
TCAGTGCAAAGGCTCTACAGATGGAAGCATTATCAGCTTGCAGCTACAGAGATCACCCTCCATCTCCTCGGCCACAAGTGGCATGGGGTAAACAACACTTCAATAGAACAAACACGAGTTAGCACACAAACAGAATTATGCCACACAATAAAGTAAATGGTAGATTTGAAATGCTTTAGCCAGAGGTTGTTGTGCTTTGAAAAAGTTACATTACCGGGAGCTCTTATTAAGTGCAACGAGGAATCCATTATGTACAATTTAAGTGGAATAACAGTGATGCAATACCTCTGGGCTTTAAATAACAACAAAGTACATTTACCTAAGAGAAGCACAGTGAAAAGTAATTAATCACGCTCCATCATGCACATTATATAATATCACGAATTTATAATGACAAAGGGACAATACAAATTTCTTATATGCTCTATTCCATACATTCAAGTGTTTTTCTGTCTTGGGACTCCCGACTGTAATTGCATACCATTGCGTTCGCAGTTAGTCATTTCAGCAAATTCCCTTATCCAGAGTGACTTACAAGTAATAAACTATTATATTTCAAGCAGTTGTGGGTTAAGAGTCTTAGAATAGAATAGAATGCCTTTATTGTCACTTTACACATGTACAATGAGATTAAAGCCACTTCCTTTGCAGTGCAAAATGTATATTGCTCAAAGACCCATCTTAACAGAGATGGGATTTGAGCCCTGAACCTTCTGGGCCATAGGCCCATACCTTAACTGCAAAGCTATCAAAGTCCCACAGATACACTGCATTTACAAAACATTTCAATATTAAATCAAAATATTCAGCCATTCTGAGCAGATACGCACCTTTTTAATCTAGCAATTTTCTATACACCCCCTAATAGCATAACATAATAAGCATGAAGCTTGATAGTGACCAGTAAAAGTTCAGCTTAGTGTATATTCATATGTTTATGTACAGGATTTGTCAGAACTTATTACCATAAATAACAGGCACTACATGCATTCCAGATCGTTTCTGCAATGAATATACACACTCAATATTCATTAAAGCCACTGAAAATAGTAACTACGCAGAAATGTTCTCAAATTTATAAGAATCAGAATGAACCGACTTTTATAAAGAGAAAAGGCCAAAATATGACAAAAATCTAATAATAAAAACACAATAATAAAAATAATTTAAAATAGTGAATGAAATCCTAAATTAACATGTCGGTGGCATCCTAAGATTGTGATCATACTGTTTTAAACAACAGCAGTCCTGTAAACTGCTGGGCAATAAATGGTGGCAAACCTAAAACTACAACTGGTCAGTGGTCAACTGGTCAAAATAAAAATTAAGAGAAAAGAAAGAAAATACACTCCTGAGACACGGGAAAGCAGTAGCTTATCACTGCCTATAGCTGCAGTAAACTGTTGGGGCTGGGAACAAGGAAATTCACCTTTATAGTATTTTTGTACACAAAAAAAATCATAAAGCAGTTTAAATACACTGCTCACAAAAATAAATTAAAATTAGATATTTCAAAATGTATATGAAGAGGATTCCACAAGCATGTCCCATCACTGTCAGTGTGTTTTGGCAGTCTCGGGTGACCATACACCCTACTGAACAGTCAATATGTGGCACTCTCATCCAGTTTAAGATGCTTCTGTTCACCCCCATGAATATGTCACTTGCTACTTAATCACGATAAATTAGTTTGCATCTCATTAGCGGAATCAAACAACTTTCTTTGACTTTTCATTTGCTTTTCTGATGATCTTGTTTAATGAAATAATATCAAAATTCGCAACACCTGATGAAGCCTATCAGAAGCCTTATATCTATAAAGAGAGATTACCAATAAGAAGAATTTTGAGTCCCAAGGTAAATGATTATGATTGCTGTCAGAAACTACATAGCAGGTCTTTGTTAGGCCAATTGCAACTTTTCTGAAATATACAAGACCTTTAAGGCACAGCAAGAGAAGTGAACACTTTGAAACTGCAGGAGATGTTGCAAGAAAGAAAGGATTTACCATTTACAAAGAAGGGGAAAAGCTTTCAATAACTATCAGCAGAATTCAAGGCTTATTTGAAAAGATCAATAACCAGAAGGTTGTGTAATGAAGGTTTTATTTGTGCTGAAAATATGTTATAAAGTCATTGCTGTCTAAGAAAAATATTGAGACAGAATGATATTTCTGGCAAAATATGGGAAGCTTGATTGAGAGTGGTTCAGCAGAGTTGTGTGGACTGATGAATCATGATTTGAGTTGCATGATGATGGTCCTGAATGGTGCCTTCAAAGAGCTGATGAGAAATGGAAAACGGAATGCATCTTTACTAACAATAAACATGGATGAAGAAGTATCATGGTGTGGAAAGCCGCTGCTACTACTGGTGAACTGCTTCACTGTCAAAAGACCATTCATATTTTGAAATAGAGGAAAGAATTGCAGAAAACTTTGTTTCCCATAGTTGAAAAGCTGTTTTCTAAAGAGGAAAGATCCCGTTATTTTTTAATAAGACAATGTTCCTGCTCACACTGCGAAGATCAAAAAGACATGGCTTGTGAACATGTCCATTGGTCTTATGTTTTAGCCTTGTCAGATTTGAACAAACATTTAGTCCCATACTAAACAAGCAAAGTGTGGAACATTTGTTCAGTTACTCGTTAACTGCTTGAAGCCATTACCATTAAGCAGAAAAACTGACTTTTATTTCTTTTAAAAGTGGCCTTTGAGTTTACCCACAAAGCTTAAATATTTAGGGAATCAAAGGGAAAGGCTATAACATACTACATTACTTTCTTAATTTGTTTAATTCTTGCTAATGTCCTCACCAATTATTTGCTGCTGAGACAAGCTAAATATTTGGTGCTTGGCCTGTTTTTTTTACTCAGGAGTATACAAGAAACATTCATCGTCATCACTGATGATCCAGCGATAAAACTCTTCCTCTTGGAGGAAGCCTCTTTCTGTAGATGGATATCTAATTCTAGTGGAACTTCAGCTATGGGTACAAGCCTCCTTATATAATTAAAACCTATTAAACCTGTTCTGGTGAAACAGAGATCTTGAGTTCTCTATGGTACCCGAGCTTATGTTCCCATGCCATTGCATGTTTAGGAAAAAGAAGTTCTTGATTTCTAAATACATGTACAGTGGGATCCAGTGTAAGGCTCATGCTGGTTTTACAAAGCTATTTTTTGGCTTTAAAAAATGTGCCCTTGGCATTGATTTTAAAGACAGTGATGCATTGACAGCTCACACATACCAGAACATGGTAACATGTAAAAATTACATCCTGCCACCTCTTCAACATAGTTTGCCAGAGTTGAACGCACATCAGTGCATTTTCTGACGGATTCCAAGAATGTCCTTGTGAACGTAGCCTTATTCTCTTTTTATAAATGACCTAAGCAGCTCAGGTTTATCCAAGAATCCAGCACATGCCTGAGCATGAAAGATGCTTTGAGAGGAGCTGACAGATTGCCCGCTGTTTTCTATCACTACAGAATGACCACAGCCAGACAGGACTGAAAAAAGCACCATTAAGCCTTATTAACGAGCAAGCTGCTGCATTGAGTGATTTTTGAGAGTGTCAAACTGATGGAGATGTTCATTAGTCATGGCAGCATACATGAAGCAGTAATGCTAATGAGTTTATTAACAGTGGCACTTGTTTAATCAAACCCCTCACCCCTCGCTTTGTCTTCAATCTTTAAAATCCTTGCAGAAATTTCATTTTTGCACTGCTGGAGCTTTTTGTAATCCCACAAACAGGACAGATTACTGTCATTATATGAAAGCATCCCTCCCTAAGAAGTGTGACTTTCTGTGCCATTTAACGATAAAATCGTTTTGTTATTACAACACAGTAAAATCGTCTTCCTCTCTCTCATGTACTGAAGTTTTATGGGACCAGACAAAAACTCTGTGGGAGAAGAATAGGCACAGCTGTTGTTTTCAAGCCTCTGCTAATCATTGTTAATCAAAGTCATAACAATACTGTCATGGTTTCACAACGAGGCATGGCATGTAACACAACTCGGATCACTTTGACACTGTACAATATCACACATAAGTGCAGGTCAGATGCTTCATACACCGCTGACATGATATAGAATATATCTTCTTTTCTGTGGCAGAGGCTGGATTTATAATGACATTTATAATGTCAGCTTCACACGCACGCGCACACACACACACGCACGCACGCACGCACGCACGCACACACACACACACATGTACATGCAGATTTATTCTTTCAAAGGCAGAAATTTTCCACTTTGCAGTCACAAGATTGGTTTTCAGCTACAGCCTACGTTATTAGTTTGCGCCCAAATAAGATTGAAAACAGTATCCCCATAATTCAGGATTGCATTACGGAAAATACATTTTAGACTCTTCTCAAGGGCATTTTTCTCAGAATATCAATGATCACACAGGGGGCAGAAGACGTAAGGCGAAGAGGGACATATAAGAAACAAGAAGGGGGAAAACAGGTTATATTTTATGTATAATGCTCAAAGTGGGGTTCTCTAAAATATCTCGTCTGATGCAACATGAAACCAAAACTCAGCTTCTCAGACCTTTTATGTACAGCTTTTACAGTAAGTGCCAGTGAATGCATTCATTTGCATTTAGAGTTCCATTTCAGTCCCTCGACTAGGAAACCCAAGTTTGGCAAAGCATTAATGTACCTCTTATGGTAATATACCTCTTAACAGTATGTCTGTTACTGGATAATGTTCAGAATGACTTGATCTGTAGTGGTTTTCTATAGTTTTGTTTCAGTGTATTCCATCTGCTTTGCAACCTTGACTTTAAGGTCACTGGCTGCTCTTGTCAATTATGAGAAAATGACAGACTTCAGTGAGCACATATTGATGAAAGTGTGTTTATTCTCCCTTTCAACTTACCTTAGCTTATCAACGAAAGATGATCATGGTGTTTAAAATTCAAGAAATTCAAAAGAATACAGAAAGATATGAAGTCAGTTAATGCAATAAAAAGTGAGTATATGCATTTAAAGTTGGAGTGGGCGATCTGGCAAAAATACACTGCTCACAAAAATCAGCATTTTATTTTATTAAACAAGATAATCAGAAAAGCTAATGAAAAATCAATTAAGTTATTATGCAAATGAGATGCAAACTCAATTATCGTGATTGAGTAGTAAGTGACATATTCGTGGAGGTGAACAAAAGCATGTTAAACTGGACTAGAGTGCCACATATTGACTGTTCAGTAGGTAGTATGGTCACCCAAGATTCCCAAAACAGAACAAAACTGACAGCACTGGGGCAACTACAGGATCAGACTGTCCAGCAGTTGTGGGACCCACTGCTACTGCTACTACTTGCTCTTACTTCCAGCTTAAGAAGTGTTGTTGGAAGCCATGGATGGTTTGCCAGATGTCTTCCCAAAAACATGCCAAACATGTTCAATAGAATTCAGGTCTGGAGAATGTAAAGGTCAGTCCATGAGTTCGATTCCTGACTCCCGAAGCATGTTGTGGACGATATGCGCGGTGTGGCCTTGCATTATTGTACATGAATAGAAAGTTGTTTCCAACTGCTCCAGCATAGGGTGCCACTATAGGGTGCAGGACCTCATCTCGGTATCTGACAGCAGGCAGTAATCCATTTCTGATGATGTGGAGCTTGGTACGATTGCCAGTGCTAATGCTAGCCCAAACCATGATTCTACCACCACTGAAGGAGCCTTTCTTGAATGAAACGTGGATTCTCCTGTGTTCCTCGTTCATGCCAGATCAGGGCACGATGATTGTCAGGCTGCAAACTGTATCGTGACTCATCAGAGAAGAGGACAGTTGATCACTCACCACGGGTCCAATGATGATGCTCATCAGCATGTATAGTGAATTTTCACCAATTAAATAAAGTTGCTTTTGCATCTAATTTGCATTATAGAACAAATTTATTTGACTTGCTATTTGCCTTTCTGATGTTCTTGTTTAATAAAAAATGTGTGATGCCTCTGTTAAATCGTTTGCATTTATTTCATTTAGCATTTTGGGACTGTGTGGTGGACTAGTGGTTAAGCTACTGGACTATGGAAGGTTCAGGGTTCAAATTCCACCTTTGCCACAGTTGGGTCTGTTGGGTCTGTTACAGGCAAGGCCTGTAATCCACAATTGCTTGGATTGTAAAACTGTATTAATTGTAAGTTGCTCTGGATAAGGGTGTCTGCTAAATAATGAAAAAATGAAATGTAAATCAACATGTTTTTAATATTTTGTGTCCATTTTAATCACTTGCTTATAACCAACATGTTTATTGATCCTATGATTTCCATAATTCCATCACTCATTGGTGCTGCAAATGTGTAGCTCATAAGTCTATCTAGAACATAAATATTTTATTTCAGTATAGGCAAAAAACAGAGGTTGTTCTTTTTGGGTTTTTGTCTGTTTTTTGTGTATGTCTGAGAAACTGTAGTGTCGGTAAGTGGTAAGTAGATTAAGCTTTTGTAGAAGTCACTTAAAATGCCTGCTTTTGGTCATTTTGTTTGGTGTCATATCCTTTGCCAGGTAAAATGGCATGGCTTAAATAAGCTTTCAAATGCTTTTTTTGTTGTTTTATTCTGTGCTGTTTCTGGCTGTTGCCAGTTACTGTGCTATCTGGCTTTCACTGTTCTCATTGGAGGGCTTTGAACTGGTTACTTTAGATCCCACCAAAAGTGTCAATCTTACCTACATGCTGTTTTTTTAGTATTTTTTGCTGTTTAAATCCAAACCAGTTCTATATGATGATTTTTTCGGCTTACATCTCCTGGATGTTACTGTGTTGCCAAATAAAATGATTTTAGGAACCATCCTCTCTGGGAAATTATTGGTTTAATGTGTGTGGAAAGTGCAAAATGGAGTAGTAGAGAACAGAGTTGCTAAAACACTTTGGGATGCCATGTCAGCATTGATCACAAGTAATACAATGTTTAGTATGACAGTTCTTGCAATCTCTCCAAAAGGCCAACAATAAAGACATTTTAATCATTAGTGATCTAAGATCATCAGATTGCTTCACCGGTTTAAGGTCATACAATATTACATTACAATCTACATGTTATACCAGTACCTGCTGTGTTTTGTGCACTGACATGCTGGTCACATTAATAACTAGGATAGTGAGAGTGCTGGTCACAAGCATGGGATGCTGGTATGGTGGCATGCTGGTGATATATTGATATAAATATATATAAATATATCCATTGGATATGTTTAGTACCAGTGGTTGCTTTTGATTGCATAATTGTCATTGCCATAACAGTTCTCATTTGTGTATTAACTTTGTCCCAGGAGTTTCTCCGAAAATGTGCCAAAGGGACTCATTGCTACATTGGCTATTACTGGAGCCAAAACTGAGTTTATCTTGAGAAGGTCACTGAGAAGGAATCCAGGAATTAGGAACTGGTTCTTACTTTTGATGTAAATTAGCTGCCTTGGGGCTAACGCATAGCTTTACAGGCCACAATACTGTATGGGTCGTACCTGAAGACATAAAACAGTGAATGGAAATGGACCATATGTAATACACGCTTCAGTCATAACATTAAAATCACCTGCCAAATATTGGGTTGGTCCACCTTTGGTCACCAAAGCTCTGGCCCATTGGCACATGGACTTCACAGTTTCTCTGGCAACATCTTTTGGTATCTTGCACCTAGGTGTTAACAGTCCTGTAAGTGCGTACTCACACTAGGCACTCTGTACCACACTTGGGTGCAATTGACCCCTGAAGGGTGGTTGGTTTGACTGGTGTGATCATAATAGGTGAGCTCAAACATGGTTCACTGGACTCGAGCGCAACAACATACAGTGTGATGTTATTACCTGATCCCATATGTATAACCATAGAGTCCACTGTGCTGTGTGAACGTGTATCATGATGATAAACATCAAGTTATGAGGCGGGGGCTCTATGGATCCCACAAATGCCAGATCAGTTAGAAATCTGAGCAAGTTGGAGGCCTGGTCAACATACTAAGCACTTGTTTTTATTTTGTTCTATTTCATTCCTGAGCAGTTTATGCAGTGTGACACTTTGCTTTCTGACAAAGGGATGTACTTGATCTGAAACATTGTTTAGGTAGGTGTTACAAGTCAAAAAAACATCCACATGTTTCCAAGCAGAACATTGCCAAGAGCATCACACTGTCAGTGTTATTTACTGCACCTGTCAATGGTTTTACTGTTATGACTGATAAAGTATCAGATTTTTCTTTTCCCTTCAACCCCTCAAGAGAAACACAATGCACAAGACTTTAGCTTGCTGTGAATGGGAATCCAGGGTAAGGATCACTTCTGAAGGGCAGGTGGATAATCATATATATATATATGTAAATGTAAAAACATAAATAAATGTCTCTTTGCTTTGATCTGACTTTTGTCTAGGACATATTAAGTAGATCTCCTTTGTAACTTTCCTGTACTATGGGATACTCTAAAAAGTAATGTAATTAACTAAGCATACCAGAGAAAACTGTACCAATGTTCTACTCACCTCTGCAACTATTATATGAAATATCTTCATATAGTAACACCTTCTTAGGCTTTCTCCTGCCTTTCTGAATGCTAACGCTAAACATAATAGCAATGCACAGAAACTAGAAAACACATCATTTGTATGCCTGCCAGCAACTGTCCATGACGATTATTTTGACTAATTGACATGCTCTTTTTCAATACTGCAATTTAGACCCACAGAAGAAGGAAGCAGCCTCTAGACATGCCATTTAAACAAATGAGGAAGCATTAAGAAGCCATGCCAAACCCTAGCAACATGTTTACTCTAATTGTGTGAAAATGCTTCATTCAGCCTGCTGTGTGATATTAACAGGACCCAATCATGTTCAGGTCATGTGAATACGAGTGTAAATTAGATGGCAGGTGATGATAACATTTGGCCATGCACAAGCAACTACGGCTAATGATTTAGCAGGGCTAGAGGGCATGTATCATGATGTATCACGTGCAACTGAATTAGTTGTAAGTACCTAATATGTCTGATAATATGACTGCAGAACATCAAAAAAATGTCTGTAATGCTGTAAATGTAACCTAAGTAATGTAAACCACTGGTTCATTTGTATAGGATTGTACTGTAAATATACTGTACTTATGCAACATGATATATGCATCAATCTGCACTTAATATCCATATTGAAAGTCAAAATATAATTTTTAAACGTATTGCCAATTTATTAAAAAGGAAAGAACAAAATTTCACATGGACATAAGTATTCAAAACCTTTCCTATTACATTTAAAATTTAGCTCTGGAGCCTCCAATTTCTCTTGATCGTCTTTGGGATGTTTGTACATCCTGACCGGAGTTCATCTGTGACAAAGTCAGTTGACTGGTCCTGACTGGTCCATTTCACTCATCAGCTAATAATTCATATAAGAGCAACAACCAAGGTACAAGGAGGAAGAAATTGCATGTAGAGCGCAGAGACAGGATTGTGTGGAGGCACAGATCTGGATGAAGCTGAAAAGTGAAAGTTCACAAGAGCACCGTATCCGACACAGTTTTTAAATGGAAATCAGAATCAGAAATCAGAAATACTTTATTGATTCCAAAGGGAAATTCTGCTTGTTACAATTACGCCCCTTTACACAAATAACCAACATTCTTCTGATGAAATAAAGATGAATTTAGGTAAAATTGCAGGAAAATATAAAATATTTACACTGTGTACAATAAAAGTACCATAATAAAAACAGTGGATATTGTGATACTGTGTAATAAATATGAAATACAGAATAAGCAGTTTTTATGATTACTGTACCTATGATGTATTGCACGCCTGGTTCCTACCACCGATGGAGCATATTGTCACCCATTAAGGGAGGCTTATACAGTTTGATGGCCACAGGCAGAAATGATCTCCTGTGGCGCTCAGTGGAGCACTTTGGTATTATGAGTCTTGAAATAAAATTTGAAATTTAGAATTCCAATTCCAATTTTGGAAGAGGTTTGGAATAAACAGGACTCTTCCTAGAACTAGTAGCACCACCAAAATATATAACTGATGGATGGAAAAGAGCCTTGGTTAGAGAGGTGTCCAAGAACTCAATAGTCACTCTGACTTACTGTGGCACCAAAGATCATGTGTGCAGATGGGAGAAACTTATAGAAGGTCAGCAAATACTCCACCAATCTGCTCTTTATGGCAGAGTGGCCAGCTGAAGCCACTCCTGAGTTAAAGACGCATGCAGTCCCATATGGATTTTGCCAAAAAGGAAACTAAGCACTGTTCATAACCTGGCCAATGCCATCCCTACAGTGAAGCACGAAGATGTTAGCATCATAATGTGGGGGTGTTTTTCAGTAATTGTGAGTGGGAGGTCAGAATTCAGAGAAAGCTACATGGAGATATTCTTAATAAAAACATGATACAGAACACTTGAGCTGGAGCTTAAATTGGGCATATTCATATTCCAACAGAACAATGACCCTAAGTACACAGCCAAGACAACACAGGAGGGGATTAGAGCCAAATTTGTGAATGTACATAAGTGGCCAAGTCAAAGCCCTAATTTGAACCCAATTTCTGGGGAGACCTGAAAATCGCTGGTCCCCATCAGAACTGAGAGACTCAGAGAAGAATAAGAAAAATCCTCAAATCTAGGTGTGTAAAGATTTTGGCATCATACCCAAAAATATTGTCAAAGATGCTTTAACTAATGTAAAGGTTAAAAAGGGTACTCATGCCAATACACTGTTTTGGTTATTCTTTTAAATAAATTAGAAAAAATGTCTAAAGTTTTCACTTTCCCATTCTGAAATATTAAGAGCCGAATACATTTAAAAGCAAAAGTGGTTTTCCAGTTGGTAGTCCAAAGCTTCATTAGCTGTCCTAGATGCCTTGCATGCCATCTGACCCATGTCTGGATGCCAATGTGTCAGCAATGCAATACCGGTTTTCCACTTGCACATGTAAATACATTTATTTTAGGTAATTATCATTAGACTTATTATCAATATTACAGCATAATACAGTACATGTGCCAGTTTAGTACTCCCTGTGTCATTATGAAAGAGGAGTAAAGCAACAGTTTTTAAAACAGTGTTTAAAAGTAGTTAGTTTATTAATCTTTTTGTCAGGATTTCTCCAGTTTTCTGGATCACTTCAGTTGAAGATGACTACTGTTTTGAAGATTGCAAGATTCTTGGCTCTGGCAAGCTGCCATTCTTGGACCATTGAACAAACCACTTAACCTTCTACTGAACTCAATTGTAAATCATTCAGGATAAAACATTGCAAAGTTCTTTAATACTCAATGTTTTCTGATTGCGTGGCAGCTTCTTTGGGTTATCTGGAACATTTTACCCACCAAAACAAAGTGAAATAGCTTTTCCATACTATATGCATGTTTTATATTTACAAAATTACATGATTTTTCACATTTGTCCCTGCTTTTCCAGGTAAGGAAAAGGCAATGATAAGGCAATGACATATTCTATGGGAGGATATTGAGAGGTCTGTCATTTTAGCTGTGACAAACAAAATCAAATTGAATAATTTTAAACAATTAATTGCCTTCAGACTGAGGAAGATTGTCTGTAATCTTGTGTGTCTTCCATTTTCTAATAATTTTCCCAACAGTTGTTACATTCTCAGCAAGTTGTTGCCTATTGTTCTGTAGCTCATCCCAGTCTTGTGCAGGTCTACAATTATATCCCTATTGTCCTTAAATAGCTACATCTCCATGGTGTAAACGTTGGGGTGTGATTGATTAAGTGTGTCTTTGTGTGATTGATTAAGGTGTCTTTTTACAGATACCTAGTTCAAACAGGTGTAATTAATACAGGTAATGAGTGCAGAATATGAGGGCTTCTATATAATATATAGAAGAGAGAGAGAGAGAGAGAGAGAGAGAGAGAGAGAGAAAGAAAGAGAGAGAAAGATCTGTAAGGGTGTTGTAATAAATAGGAAGCGTTAACAATGCACTGTAACACATATTCAAGCCACACGGTTTATAGAGAAGCTATTTGAGCATTCCCCATTGAAAATAAACAAAGACATGAATGACTTATACAGCCTTCCTTGTAGATCTCAACAGTGGTGTGATTTTACAGCAGTACTGCATACAGTGTACCCCTGAACTCAATACGGCACATCTGAGATGCTACAGACGCAGCCCATAGAATGAATATTGAGATACTGAGAGAGATCAATAAAGCAGGGAGGGAAAAGAAGAAGAATGGCTATGAGCTTTCCGAGCACTACATAGGGACTGTGCATGAGTTGTCTAATGGATACCCTTCCATTATTCAGACTGGAGATGAGAAAAAAAAAATTCTGTCTTGTCAGCTCCAATGATCAATGCATTTTATGGGAAAATATTTTGTTGCTATCTCTTAAGTCAGTGTTTGGGGTGGTGGATGTTGGACTGTGCAGGGATGTATTATGGAGAGCTAAAGCATGATGTGAGTTGAAGGTGGAGCCTGATTTGTCATGATGAGAGCAGGGACTTAAAGTCTCAGACGACACAGCCAAGCAAGAAAAAGGAATTGAAAACAGTAAAATAGTAGTTTCCTCTGGCTAAACCACCAGTGAAGTGGTAATTCCATGTGTAGACAGTCTTGTGGAAATAGTCTTTGCTCCCTCCAGATTTATACTATTTTTTATACTTAACAGTGTAAGACCAGTTAACAAACTTCAATACAAGACAACCTTATTTTGACCAAACGATCCATAAATCATCACTTCATTTTTCTTTTCCAGTACTATGTTTTTCTTGTCAGTTTTTAACCTTGCTTCTCTGTGACAGGAATGGAAGGCTCTGGTGCCTGTTCCTGGTGATCACAGATGTAAATGTGTTCTGAATGTTATGCCATTTAATGGAAGAATCTCTATCAATCTTTGGACTGTGGGAGGAAATGAAGAACATGTAGATTACACACAGAAAGGATTCAGACCACTCCACTCAGACCCACCAAGCCACTGTGCTGCCCAGAGCTTGTAAACTATGTCTATCTAGGCAGCTCAGTTTTGAGACAGGATCATTATTTCATTTATTAAAATCACTTGATATCCTCAGTTATTCAATTTCCCAATCTGCCATATGTCTTAACCATCCTGTTGTCAAAACAGTGTTCCATCCTTGGCATTTGTAACTTGCCCCCTTTAAACCATTTAAAGGTTTGTTATCGCTAGTTATGAGAACATTTACCCTTCATTTCATTCCGTGTCATTTTCTGTGGATGGTTGAATCTGTCTGGATTGCCACATATGTTACGAAATCGAACAAACTGCCTAAAACGTAATTATATTTGTAATCACAAATTTGGTTTAAAACCATTATGCCAGAGAGATAACAGGTAAAACAACCCAGACAAATGTCCAATGTCCTTGTTTCCCTCAGCTAAGATCAGTGTTCCTGACTTTATGATTGGAAAGAGACTAAGCAAAAATGCTAAGAAGTGAATCAAGGTCAGCTGTTTAGAGTTGTTCCTGCCTTGCACCCTATGCTGCCAGCTAGGCACCCTTGTCCTTTGACACTGTCTAGGATTAATCTTATAACAAAGTGAATAAATGAATGATTTTGTGTGATCCTAACAAGGAGGCTTTCCTAATTCTTATATTTTAGGTCAGTATTGCTGGCCACATATTCCAAACCAATGCAGCTTTCCAAAATAAGATCATCATACCAATAGTCAAACATGGTAGTGGGCTGCTGCAAAGCTTTGCTGCTCCATGCCCTAAATGACTTGGTATAATTGCCGTTACCATAAAAAATACTTTCTACAAAAAATCCTAAAGGAGAATATCTGTTTTTCAGAAATAAAGGAAACCAGGAAGGGACCAAATATTCTAACTGACAAAAAAACTTTTAGAAACTGGATATGTACAGTATTAGAGTGAAAAGGTAGGACTAACACCCTTGCTACCATGGATACAAGGTGAGATACAGTTGGTCATGCAGGCAAACAGGTTATGGAGGCACATTTGGCCACAGATGTTGAAGTTACCTGTCGCCTGTAAATCCAGCACATTTGTAGGTTGCTGAAGCTGGAATCCCAGGTGGTCCCATAAATGTCTGATATAAATCTGGCAACCAGGCAGGCCAAGAAAGTGCTACAATCTGGCAGAGATATTCTTGGGAAAACCTTGTTTTGTGGGGGTGAGTATTTTCATTCTAAAAAATACCCTTTGAAAGACCTGCCATGAGAGGGAACATATGGTTGCAGGATGCCCTAGACATATCACTGAGCTGTTAGTGTCACTAGAGGTGAGCGACTGTCATATAAAATAGCTCCCCAGATCATCAAATCAGCAGTTGGGGCAGTGTGTCACTCCACAGCAGAATTGTGGATGATTTAATTATTCACCAAGATGCCTCCACACTCGAACCAGACTGTCATCAGATCCCAAATAGGACTTGGATTCATTCTTAAAAACGAAGGGATTCCAGTCCGTAGCAGCCCATGTCCCTCGTTCACGACATATCAGATATCAAAAGAATATCAGAAGAAGATCTCACAGTCATGTTCCAATATCTAGTGGAAAACTCGAAAAGTATACCCATTTATGGATGTGATTTTTTGGTTGTCCACAAATGTTTGGCTATATTCTGCTATCTCTCATTAGCTTGCTTTCTATGGATATGTGCATGTGTTCAGGAACTCTACTGGCACACAACTAGAAAGAAGAAAATGTTAGAGAGCCAAATCAATCGAAATATTGACTTAATCTGCCAAAAATAAAAGGGATTAAGGTCCATTTTATGATTGCCTAATATTTCCAAATGTTAGCTTTGTATAAAATTAGCTCATTTTGCATGCTCTCTAATGACATTATACCTCTTCTTCACTATAAATTATGATAATTGTTTATTATTCTAGCCTTCCTCTGTCTCATTTCTCCAGATCTCAGGCTCTCCCCATCAATTTCTTAGATCTTTATTCAATTACACTATGAGCCTCACATTAGCTAATGAGAGCAACATTCGTCTTCCATCACCTAAACACAATGTTCAACTAAAAATGTTGTGTCAGTAATTTTGACGAATGTTCAGCAGGTGTGTAAATGTGATTAGCTGTATTCAGTGCTCACTGGGTTCTGTGGGCTTTGCTCGGAAAATGCCCTTTGTTGTGAGGTGATGCTGCTTTTAAAAGTAATTTTGGAGTAAATCTCTTTATTGTGCTCCTCCACAATAAATTTTATTAAAGAAATACATTCAAAATGAAAGTACCATTATAATACAAACAGAAAAAGCAAACCAAAAATATATTCAAATCCCTGAACCATCAACCAATAGCATACCATATAATATTAACCTTGCCACCAGAAACAGATACAATGAATTTGATATTTCCCATAAAACAGCTTTCATCTTTACTATAATGTAATATGAATTGTAGCTCTGAAAGTCTTTTGGCATCTGCAGGACATTTTAAGGCTTCAGATTAGTTCAAACGTTGATAGAATCCGCTTCATCAAGTATGCTTATTCATACATCCTGTATCAGATGCAGTAATTTAAATTGTGACAAATTATAAATATGTAGTTTACTATAAACAGTGTATAAAACATAAATGTACGAAACATGTACGAAAAGTAAATGTAAGAAAAACAAAAAGAAAGAATAATAAAGCAATTTATTAAAGCAAAAATATATTTTTATGCATTTTATGTTCTATCTTTATAATATATACTAAGTCAATTACATAATTTTCAATCATTTATATGCAATAAATAATAGAAATAGAAAGAAGTAATGAAAGAAGAAGAAGGGAATGAAAGAAAACTAGAAATGAACAGTATGGTTGAATTTGTAAATTAAGGAGTTGTGTGTATATATACACTACCGTTCAAAAGTTTGGGGTCACCTAGACATTTTTGTGTTTTCCTTAAATCTCATACTTTTATTTATCAAATGAGTTGCAAAATGAATAGAAATATAGTCCAGACATTGACACGGTTAG
>JAVSBV010169220.1:0-13967 GCA_033117975.1 Parotocinclus spilosoma | reverse complement strand
ATTATTATTATTATTATTATTATTATTATTATTATTATTATGAATAATAATAATAATAATAATAATAATAATAATAATAATAATAAAATGAGCTATTATTATTATTATTATTAATAATAATAATAATAATAATAACAATAATAATAATAACAAGCTGATGTAATGTATTCTTAGTCCTCTTGATGGCAGTATTTCCTTTAGTTAGAATGATTCGTTTCAATTGTAGACCTAATTTGGCTATTTCTGGGTAATTTGCTGTTCCATTATCTGAATTTTACATCTCCTTATCCAATGCATTATGCTAAACTCATTATAATAATCCATATAACAATCAGTGGTTCTTTACCCTTCACTCTTTTTCTGCAGCTCCATAATAAATGCGCGTCTCATGTGAAGCCAGACTGTGATGGTGGAACGCTGAAGGACCACACACTACTGCCATCATACATCTGCCCTGTTGTGCTGGTCAGTCCACTCTTCATTTTAGCTATGACAGGTTTTTTAACGAGCAATCTTAACACCTAACCTTTTCTGAGCGCTTAACATAAATGTTTGAAATTAGGTAACATGTTGCTCTTTTTCTTCTATACAATCCTTGTAAAATTGTGATGCACTAACTGTTTTTGTGCAGGACCGTCACTCGGCAGTAAAAAGAGGAGAGGGAGAGTCGCCCCCCAGCACCAGCCCTGAAGACTCCAATCAGTGCTTTAAGTTCACTGGAGATGGTCAAGCACTACAGGTGAGCTATCTGAGTGCAAGCAGTGTTAAATAAGCATGGTCATCAAAGCTTTTAAAGTCAAATGTCTGTGCTAAAAGAACTTCACCTGTCACTGAAGCAATCAGAGAGCTTGAATTGTATATTGGCACTCCAAAGCTTAATTGGCCCTCCTCCCTTGTTGTTTGAGTTTGTGTAAAATGGAGTCCTTAGATTTGGCCTGACCAACCGGGGGGGGGGGAAATTATGTGAAGTAATTCTTATTAGTATGTTAACTGAAGAATTTTCTGTATACGTGCATAAATATTTCTATACACGTCCTAAATGTAGATTGACGAAACCCAACTAACTAATTAGGCAACAAAATATTGTATTAGTTCTATGCAAATACTCGGTTATGAATTAATTTATTTAAAAAATATTATCCAATATTGCATATCTGTAAATTGCTTTGCTGCCAGTATTTGTCGTGAGTTCCTTATGCATAAGGGAGTCTGCGCACTAAACATTTTGGGTAACTGTTGATCACCTTTTAGATGTTTTACCCTGTTCCTCCACACAGAACAGCTTCAGCTATGCAAATCGGTGTGTTTCCCCATATTAGCTGCTCACTCCAGTTGCAAATCACAAGCTTTATTCATCTTTAACCATTTTGTGGTACAATGATTTGTGCGCTTAGACATGTTTTTTGCTGCCAGACTGAATTCTCTTGAGATTTAGTTCAGTTGTCCCAATTTTTGTATGTAGACTTTGCTGGTGTAATTCTGAATTCATTGTTTCATTAAAGGTGGAAAGCCATCCTGGTCCAGATGCAGCCAAACAGGAACAAATCATGATATTACCACCACTGTGTTTCATAGATAGATAACATTCTCATGCTGCAATGCAATGTTTTCCCTCCTCCAGAAATAACAACTCTCATTTAAAACAAGCAAAGCTTGTTTTGTCCCACAAAATGTTTTTCAAATAGCCTCCATCCTTGCCCATATGGTTTCTAGCAAACTGCAGAGTGGCAGCAACATGTTTTAGAAAGCAGTGGCTTTTTCCTTGTACCACTGCCATTCACACCAATGTTTTTAGTTTTTTCCTGTCGGTGACCATATGCCTGTGATTGTTTATAAGCTACCCTGACTTCCATTGTGACTTAGCGAACTGTTACACAACTCGCTATTCTTGGGATCTTTGTTAGCTGACCGCCTCTGGGGAGGAAACCCATGGTTTTGAACTTCCTCTGTGTGTACACAATCTGTGGATCAGTGGAGTATAGATAAAAAAAAGGTCAGTGCTTTGAAACAACAGGTGATTTTGTCAGAAAGATTGGGTGTGGAATACCCAAAGCCTCTTCAATCAGTGATGCCCACCTGTTGAAATGTACAGTTCTCAAATACAGATTTTAAAAAAACCTTCAATATTTGGCTTTTACAGGATTCAAGACCTCAAGACAAAAAAAAGTTTTTCTTAGAGAAGAACAATAACCTGAAGAATGTGTAACGCAGATTATGTGTCTAGAACATGTGTTAAAAAGTCATTGTTGTCTAAAAAAACATCATGGGCAGAATGAACTTTCTGAGAGAATATGATAAATGAGATTTAGAATGGTTCAGCAGAGTTGTGTGGGCTGATGAATCATGATTTGTGTTGCATGGTGAGGTGTATTTAACGGTCTGGTGAAAAGTACAACAGGTGTCAGGCTGTGAGGAGCCTTTTCAGCTGCTGGTGTTAGTGAGCTCCTTCACGGTGGAAACTACAGAAAACTCGAATATTGTGTAGTAACGGAAAATATTGCAGGAAGGCTTTCTTCACACAGTTAAAAATTTGTTTTCTAAAGCGGAACGATCGCGTGTTGTTTTTCAACAAGACTGCTCCTGTTTACACTGTGGCACTAGTACAAGTGGATCAGATACAGCAGCACGGTTGGAGTTTATAAAGATCTCAGTCTCACGGCTGGACTGAGAATAGTTCACCAACCAAACAAAAATAGAGACTCAGCCATTTAGTTATCAAGTGGAAGT
This sequence comes from Parotocinclus spilosoma, assembly GCA_033117975.1. Classification (NCBI taxonomy): domain Eukaryota; kingdom Metazoa; phylum Chordata; class Actinopteri; order Siluriformes; family Loricariidae; genus Parotocinclus; species Parotocinclus spilosoma. The sequence continues at coordinate 11,240 of JAVSBV010169220.1, read as the reverse complement.
TCATTTCACCAACTATGTGCCAGGACGAAGTGGATTCTTGATACTTGTCTTCCTTTTGTCTTACGTGGAGGTTCCAGTTAAGCATGTGTCTCTAGGGATACGAGGTACAGAGCAAGGTTTGATTAGAACCTTTAGGTCAGAAAGTGCTGTTCCATTTTTTGGCTTTGTAGGTGAGCATCTGGGTTTTGAATCTGATGCAGGCAGATACAGAGAGCTAGAGAAGAGAATTCAGCAGTGGGTTACATGAGAAAACTTGGGTAGATTGAAAACTAGATGAGCCGCTGCATTTTGTAACAGTTACAGGGGTCTGTTCGTACACATTAGACAAAAGAGAATTGCAGTAATGTAGTTTTATATGACAAAAGACTCTTGGCTATCTATATCTATGTTACATTTATAGTGTTGTTATTCCATAAGGTTCTAGCGTAGGTTGACTCACCCATGGCCCCTTGGAGATGGTCCTGTGTTGGAAGTATAATAACACAGTTCAATATATTGTAAATCACTACAAAATATCCTGTTAAGGTGAAGTATTGATCAGAAGGCTATTTGACTGTGCGATCATTCTTATTTAAGTTCGAAAATGCTTTTTGGCAAAGGATTTGTCAAGTCCAACAATATTGACTGGAAATCCACAGAGGAACAAGCACAGAATAAGAATGAAACAAACAATTTTATTTCTGACAGCCTGAGTTCTGGTTAACATCACAGGCCATTAAATGTAGTTTCACCTATTGTTATGGTAGAAACACTTTAATTAAATAAAACTTTAATTCATTTTGTAATTATTTGGGATGGGTGCTAAGTTCACACAGGCTATCTAAAACTATTGCAACCTTTCTGTTTGGAGTAGTGAGTTTGTACACTATGAACTAGAACAGACTATGTAAAAACCTGAAAACAGAAGGAAACATTTAACCAGTTGCAACAGTGTTGTGTAACAAATTCTGTGTTTGAAATTGTTTGTTTAGTTTGTCCTGTTGCTGTTGGACAAATGTGAACATGTTCAAATAATTACAGTATATTTATTGTAATGGCCAAAACTGGTATGTCAAAGACTTAAATGTAGGATTAAATTTTTAAAAAATCGAAAATACTTGCAAACTGGTTGTTATTTCTTTTGTCTCTATAAAAAGAACCGACTTAGACATTCTGTGTATTCTGTGTATCTTATTTAGTTTTTCCATTTTCAGATCACTCCACTTCCTGGAACACATCCTCTGTTGGTGCTTGTAAACCCTAAGAGTGGTGGTCGACAAGGAGAAAGGTAAACAGGAAATCTGTTGCATTTTAATTTCAATTCATTTATTAATGTTTCACAAACTTTGGTGCTTGGTTGGTACAGTGTATCAATACTCTAGCTTACCACTGACCGGGGTCTTGGTAGAGCCTTCTGCCTTGATCAGTTCAATTCAAGTTAATTTTATTGGTATAGTTATTTTTACAATAGACATTATCACAAAGCAGCTTTACATTGCTACATAAACATTGTCACTAATTGGATTCTATTTTCCTATCTAAGGAAAAACTGAGATTAAGAGAAATAAACCTTGAGAGGAACCAGACTTAGAAGGAAAACCCATCCTCATTTGGGTAATAACCATAATTAACATTATATAATAAAACATTTAAATGAAAACATGCAATATTTGTATGTAGAGATGGGAGAGCATTTTCAGCATGATTGGTCATTCTGTCTGATATCATCTCCCACAGCAGGTTCACCATTGGAGCGAGAACCTCGGCAGAAAGAGGAAATTCAAGCATTGGTTATGTCCAAAGTTGTGTTCACACTGGATTTTACATTTATCCATTTGTTCATTTATTGACTTACAACTTATACAACCTTAAAATCTAAGTATGTGTAGGTTAGCTCTAGGACCTAACAGTGACAGCTTGGCAGAGGTTGGATTATAACCCTGGACCTTCTGATCCACAGACCAGTATCTTAGTTAGAAGTAGTGACCAGCTAAGTAATTAATATACTATACATACAAATCCTATTTTGACACTTCATACTTGTTTATTGTTGTCTTTGTGCTCTTTTAAACAGCTGTAGTATAAAATGTGTAGTTCCATCAAGTGTAATCATTGAGTACGTGACTCCCATAATCTCCCATAATTCACCTGCATGCAGGTGTATCCACTGCTTAGGTAAAGGAGCACTGGTCAGGGCACTGCAACAACAACCACTGTCAGCCCTTGACTGGCATCCTGCCCAGGGCATACTCACAACTGCATACTGGGTTCTCCCATAATAGGTGCCAGAGCTCCTGTGTCCTTCATTTTTACTCAGGTTCTTCAGGCAGTTGCACAGTCATGGATTCATTATTTGTAATATAAGGCATGAATATTCATTAAAGTGCTGCACATTTTGTGAAGTTCTTTGAATTTATTTTGCTGAAGTGATTTCAGAAGTCAGTGGACCATAATTCTGCTATTTAAAATTGTAAAATGCACAGCTAGTGTTCTGCTGCTTTCCCATCAGCACTACCTTAAATATCTTCAATGCAAATAAGAGACAGCAGTGCAGTGTGGAAGCATGAATGTAGGTGTTGTTATAGCTCTCGCCTCCCACCACACATCCTCAATTTGCCAAGGGGCCAATTTAGGCTCCAGCAGGAGCGTAACCATAGCAACACACTTTTAAATACCAATAATGGCTCGATTATTCCCTATTATTAGGCCTGAGTGCGCACAAAGATGCGCTAACTGTCCCAGATCTAAAAAAAGAATGCTGTTTGGACTGTTCCTTCAGTGCAAATAAGGAAATTAAGTGGTCATCTCTGATTCATGTATCCGTCCCATTGTATTTTTCCATCATGTTCAATCTGTTCGCTTTGTAAGCTTAGTTCGTAGATGATGACTCTTGACTCTTGTATTCGTTCATAGTTAATGAATGGCGTTTTCAAGGGTTATAAGTGCTTGTGCTCTCAACCCCCTTCTCTCAAGATTAATGAGCAGTGCTTCAGACTAAAGGCTTTTTGAATGATGTGTTTTAGTCTTTTATATTCTTTCTTACTCTATTTCTCAATCTCTTTCATTTTCTGTTGCACACTTTTGATCAGTGTGCTGACGAAATGATTAGTACAATCTAATACAGGTAGAAGTAAACAGCCTTGAGAAGCTTTCATTTATTATTTACTTTCATTTTTCTACTCTCCTAAGTTACTGAATGCTGTTTAACAAAATGCCTGTCTGAATGTGTGCACATATTTTGTTTCCACCATGTGTCGAGAATGTTTATGTTCAGATCAGCTGAAAAAAACATTCTGGTGGTGCCCACCACCAGATTAAAGAGTTCTGCAGCAGCCTTTAGCTGCCATGGCTCAAACTCTTTAGCGCCAACAACCTGAGAGCCCTGCATGACTGCATCACTGTTAAGAAGAAAGTTAAGACTTTTCTGTGTAATGATCAAGTTGCTCTGCCTTGATTGCACTTTCTTTCACATATACTATCACACTTTGCTTTCAATACAGCAGTGCTTTTGCTTCGTTGATGGACAGAAATCTTTTCTATTTATGTAAAAAATTGTTTAGTTATTATTTATTAATTATTGATTGTTTCAGTTTTTCATTTAGGATATGTGTATTTATTTTATGAAAAGCGCTTTGGAAATTGTGTTTAACGTGTACATGAATAAACTTTATTATAAGTTTTAATAAATAAATATTATAATAATATATGTAAATGTTAAAATAAATATTTGCCCATTTGCTACATTTGCTCCTCATTATGCTGGTCCGATTTATGATATTTTGACTTTATTATGGGAAGCCGATACACATTCAGCAGAAACAATACTTTATTTAAAAATTTTAGAATTTTCCCAGGCAAGCAAAACATAGTGTATGCAATACTCTCCCACACCCGAATAAGGAAGTCATGGCATAGGGAGTGATAAGCTTTGGGAATTGTATTGAGGAAAAGCCGTGGTCTCCCAATAATCGTCATGCTTTTCACTTTCAATACATTGTTGAATAAATTACATGAGATATTAAATATATTTAATTAATTTTGTTTTTCCTATCAGAGTGTTGCGGAAATTCCAGTACCTGCTTAACCCTAGGCAGGTGTATAGTCTGGATCGTGGAGGACCCATGGTGGGGTAAGTCACCAGTTGAAAATGAAAGGGTAATTTATAGTAGGATTAAATAGGAAATTAATCCTCTTGTAATTATTGAGTAGCGAATATAGAATTAGCTGATGTCATTGTGCTCACCGACAACTAAAAACAACTAAAAAACTCTACAGTACAGTCAAAATGTAGCCAGTAAGAAAAATAGAGAAGTAATAAAAATACTGAGCTTTGCTGCAATTTTTTGCATTATGTGTAATGTGTTTAAAGCGTAATTAATAGTTACTAATTAATAATAGCTGAATTTGTCTTGTACACATTGTTTTAAAGACTATTCAGCATAATTCACGCTATAGCCTCAAGCGTGAGGAGCACAGGGACGCTCTCGCATTTCCGGCAATCCGGAAAAGCAGGCTCAAAAAAGTGCATCGACAGACTTACAAAAAACCAAGCACAAAAACGGTACTACAAGGCATACAAAAAAAGCCTAAAAATAGAAACTGCTGATTGCCTCTAAAGGTTGTCAGGTGCAGCGACAAGATGGGCTGATCCACTGGTCGGTCTGGCAGAAGGTGTGTCTCCTACAAGACCCCACCACTGCCACAAGGTGCCACCAAAGATACTGCCACCAGGGAAAATGGAACAAAAACACAAAAAAGAGCATACACGCAAAGAAAACAATAGGTATGGGGTGAACTAGGTAGTTAGCATCGCAAACCCTCAACCGCGGCTGTTGAAAAGGATTTCTGTTGCTGGTTCATGTGTTGTCCATGCCATTTCAGATACCTCAACCAACTTATCTGGTCATAGCCATTTGAGCATTGTCCAAGATGCCCATTTTGTATGCCTGCTTGTTTAACCCACAACACAGCGACTACAAGAACCAACTGGTCACATGAAATCTAAAATATCTTAAGCGTGACATGTACAGTTGGAACAAGATAATCCGCGTTATTTGATATATTACTCATAATGTTTTAGCCAATCTGCGTATATTGCTAAAATTGGGCTTGCTCACTTGACCTTAGCAGTTCAAAGAACTGAGACATAATTGTATGTCTGTGGCCCTCTATCATTGTTCTGTATAAAGTTCTTAGTTTATTTTTTGTTATATGGCTTTTAACCTGAATACCAATCCCTAAAATACAGGCATGCATTCATCTGAAAAACATGTGAAAGGAGTCGGTCATGTGAGCAGATAAAATACAAATATATTCTATTTAGTTGCATTGTTGAGTTCAGGGAGTCTGATACTGGAATATGTTTATCAAACTGTGTGTAATACTCAAAGGTGCAAGAAATTGATGTGACCTTGTCATTCCAAGTTATTCCCGGATTTGTATCTATTAAACTTAAACAGGCTAGTGGCAGTTTTTATATAGACAGCCCATGTTATGCAAGTCACACTTTTGTCTAATTTCCTTTATGTATTTGTTCCCAATTTGATAAATGATATATGTGTTTTCACCACATATATATACTAAGGTTAAATGATTTGGCATTTATTTTAAAAGTCGGATTGGCAAAAGTCAGAAGTTATTTTAAATCCGTTGTACTATGTGTTATACTCTAATACACTGCTCACAAAAATTAGGGGATATTTTATTATGGGATATTTCATTTTGAAGTATCCCCTAATTTTTGTGAGCAGTGTATATTGTTGCAAGTCACAGGCAAACTGCTGCCAGTAAATCAGTGCAGGTTTTCTATCATTTTTTATAATAGCAGTCATTGTGAACAGAAATGTGTGTTTTTATATGTATGTTGTTTGGATATTCCAAAATCTTCCCTCTCCCACATTCCAAAGACATACATTGGATTAAGTGGTCTCTCTAAAGTGTCTTAGTAAGACATAACGAGAGAGAGAGAGAGAGAGAGAGAGAGAGAGAGAGAGGGTGTGTGCCCTGTGATGGACTAGTCTGTCTAGGGTTCTTTTCTGCCTAGTGCCCTGTACTGCAGGCTGGACCCTAGCTCTGGCCACAGCACTGAATTTAAGGTATGAATAAGAATGAATGAATGCTGAATAACTACACTACACTACATTTCCCATAATGCCCCTGGATCTTTCGAAATACTTGAGTGAGTAGAACACTAAAGCAAAAACATTGATTAAACAGTTACATTAGCATAAAAAATGCAATTAATATAAAAAGACTTAACTGTTTTTTATTACTTATGTTTCTTCTACAGTTTCTTTGTCATCATCATGGCAGAGTAACACTAAAGTAGCACTTTTCCTAAACATCTACACACATTTTTCTGCTAATCTCATTTATTTTCTCTGTATTTGTGGATCTAACCAGTTCACCGCAGATGTTACAAATGTGAATGAATTACCTAAAAGTAAATGAAATCAGCAGTCATAAGTTTGTGTATTTCTGCCAAATTGGCCAACAGTGATTGGACCTTAACCTTTATAACGGTGTTTGCAGTGATTTTGAAAATGATTGGTGGTGGCAGACCAGCTGGTTTGAGTAATTTCTAAAATCCTGGAAATTCTTAAGTTAACTTAGAATAGTTATTTAGATAGATAAAGAAAATAGATTTGAAAGATGTATTACTTATTAAGATAATTGGTGAGTTGGTGGACCATGGAGAATGGCCAGACTGAGTTGACAGAGCTGACAGAAAGGCTATGGTAACTCAGATGACCACTCAGAAAAGTGTCTCAGAATGTACAACGAATGGACTGTAACAGGGAAGTCCTAATCAAGTGCTCAGTGTGTGTGTGTGTGTGTGTGTGATTCAAGTAAATGTGAATTTAAAAGAGTTTTGATAATTACATAATTAGGGCCCTTCATGTTTACATACAGCGTACATACCACCTATGCATAATATTTGTTTGAGCCCCTATGCCAAACTTGTGAAATCTATTTTAAGATAGTCATCTGTCATCCTGAAATCGTTTTTTTCCTCTGCTGTCCAGGCTTAACTTCTTCCGTGATGTGCCTGATTTTCGAGTTTTGGCCTGTGGAGGGGATGGAACAGTTGGCTGGATCTTAGATTGCATAGGTAAGTCTGGACTTTGCAGATATACTGTAGTTATTTGTGTCTTCAGATTGGAGTTGAAAAGGTGATGCATATATCAACTTGTAAAAACTCATACAATGTGTTCAAGCATGTTATGAGTATATCAACTAATTTAGACATTAAACTCTTGTAGACTGAAATGCATAAGAATTGCAGGACTTGGCTTCTGTTTGAAAGGGTGCACTTATAATCTTGGCAGTATATAATGGGCTCTAAAAGACGGTTGTTCATAAACGATGTCTGTACAACAGTGACCTCTCCCAAATGAATGAATGGAGGATAACATTGCAAGGATAATGGACTGTCTCTCTAGCCACTGACAGCAATACATGAAGCTAATGGAAAAGCACTATACAGAAGCTTGTGTGGGTGGTGGTTGATAGTGTTTTTAAGTGCTGATTTAGAACCAGTTTCTACTTCTAACTCCAAAGCTTGAATTGTGGATGATAAAGTAAAGACCCTATATTATTGGTTTTGATCCTTTTTCCTATGAGAGCCAATGAGTGCATTTAGACACACTTAATAACCCAATAACTGCAAAATAAGTAGTCCAATCAACAAATTAACATGATTCGAATAATGGAAAAATCTTTGGGTTAACACAACTCATGCAATAATATATACTTTGCTGCCAGCCAGTAATCTCACAGAAGAAAGCGATGTAGATTTTAAACTTTATTTATTAAATAATTAAATTCTCCATTTCCTCGCGTAAATACTGCGTTTCAGGGTCATCACAAAATCTAAATGTTGTACTGTTAAATTACAATATTTACCAATGTAATGGCTAAACTGTTGTGTTTGTGTGATTACACTCTATCAGAACCCATCTTGTAAGTATTTTCAGGTCATTGTAACACATGTTCTAGCATTTTCTTGCTTCTGTGGTTTTTCTCAGATAAGGCTAATTTTGCCCGCCACCCACCAGTCGCCATTCTACCACTAGGTACCGGGAATGACCTGGCGCGATGCCTGCGCTGGGGTGGAGGTGAGAGAGCTACTTTTTTAGCCATCTCCCTGTAATAAGAGGTTTGGATATTTTTAAATGTGTATATTTTTTTCATATATTTTAAAATGCTAAAATCTATTGAAAATCGATAACTGTTTTTTAGTACAATTTGGTCAGTTGCATTTTACTCATTACAAAACCATTAGAAATATTCGTATTTTGGTATGTAGATAGTAGCAAGACTGGTCATATTCTGTAATGTAAATCAGTTTATTAATTTTAATAATTAATTATTAAGATTCATTTTTAAATACAAAAGCTAAGTATTTGGGTAATATTGCACAGTTAATCGCACAATCTGTAAGCATAAAGCATAAACTACTTACAGGCATAATTTCTTCACTTTTAGTTTAAACACCACCTTATAATGTTCTCGTAAAGACAACTCTAATTATGTTACATGCTTATCTTAAAAAAAATGTAATATTTACAATTATATGTGAGTTTAATGAAACTGATAATATAAACCAACTAACATGCCATCAAATGCCTCACAATACAGAATGAAGATACCTAATAAAATGAAAATTTTGCATTAAAAACAATTCTGGTAGATATGATCTCTTGGTAACCCTCCATCAGGTACTTAAAATGTGATGCAGAAAACATGGCTCTATATGATCAAACAGTATGTTTACTGAATGATTGTGTTATTAAAAGTAATACATGCATTGTGTTAAAGCTAGTTAGTGTTAAATCTAGTTAGTGTCTTTAATCACAGTTAATTCCTATAATTACATTTGCAAAAAAATATCTGACAGCCCTAATTTAAATATGTCATCACAAATATCTAACTTAATATATTTTAATATAACACTTTTTTGTCATTCAGATGTTAATTAGATTTGTATAAAACAGATTAAAAGTTATCATTATACTTCTTAAGATGTTGGATGTTACACTTTGGGACTGCGGTAGCCTAGGGGTTATGTTACTGGACTCTGGACGAAAGGTAGAAAGTGTGTCGCTTGCAAGACCTAACTACCGCCAAAAGATGTCACCAAGGCTGCCCCAAATTAATTTAAAAACACAAAGCAAAGCACAACACTAGAACACAGTGAAACAAGGGTTGCAAGAAGCCTTTTACAGGGCAGACCCCTAATATTAGATCTTTTACATTATCTAATCAAACAAATCTTAAAATCTTAAAATTATAGTTGACAAACTATGGACCAAGGACAATGAATGCGATAAGCACAGGAAAGGCTTTATGTTAGGTGTTGTATTGCATTCAAATGCAGTAGTATATATTAATATGAATTATTGTCAGTTATGCTGCACCAGTTTGTTGCATGTGCATGTATGACTGGGTGCATATCCCATTAGGGGATATTTCAAAATGATAATTCACCTAATGAAAAATCCCCTAATTTTGTGAGCAGTGTATATACACCTGGCACTAGCACACAGGGTTGCCAGAAAAGTGTCAGTATTCCTGCTTTGCTCACACTGTGCTGGCCCTCATTAAGAGATAATACCTGCACTGTGGTTGTAGTAACAGCCAGCACATGTGCGCTATCTCTTACATAAACTAAAGCTGTAATTTAAGTCAGCCCACTAGGGAGTCTGTCTCTGGGCAGACAATGCAATCACATCATACATACATTTCTGACAGTATCCCCAGAATAGTAACAGCTTAATTCCCTGTTCTATTGCAGATTATGTATTTTAACTTTTTCCCCATTTCAGGCTCCTGGTTTCAGAATCTGTTCAAGGTGTAGTCACAATTGGATGTCTTCTCCCATTGTTGTCCAACCGTTCTGTCACTGTGTACACATGTTTTTAAGATAGCTGACCCTCTTGTTAAACCTAGCATGCTTCTTTAGTTATGCCTGTGTCTGAATGTAGTACAGCAGTCAGAGAGAGGCAAAAACCCCACATTAATAACTGCATAATCATAATCTTTAAATAGACGACTGATCTTTATTATTCTTTTAAGTAATTATTTTTATATTTTATACTTTTATAAGATTACAAATAACGAAAGGAAGTTTACTATGTCTTCTGCCTTCAAGACTAAAGTGTCACAACGGTTCACTTGTATTAATTCCTCAATTGTCATTGAGATGCAAATTAGATAGTAATATAGCCTATATAAGATACATTTTAGATCGTATTATAATTCTTAAGACCTATAAGGTTAATTATTATTAAGAAACTCCTCAGCAGAAGGATAATAATAATGAGGACAATAATGGCATTTCTCAAGGTCCCAGAATGGTGGAGTCAGAAATTGAACTCACAGCCTTTTGACTGTGTCTTCTAGTCGTCAAATACCTTAACCACTACTGTATCTCTTTTCCCTAATTAAAATAGCATATCATGTTGGACCACAGCTAGTCATTCCTGTAATTTTAAGCACTGCTAGGACTAAATCCTGAGTCAGTGATTAGATTTTTGCACCACCTGGCAACCACCATCATGTTTTTTTCTGAGAAATAGTATACAGACCCCCAGCCTTTCTGACTGTATGACAATTATTGTTGTATTCCAAATTAAAATGCACCTAGTATTTGTGTATGACTTTATGCTTACTGCTCATCTTTACTCTACTTATAGCATCCTAATGCTGTGCTCTGTTCTCCAGGCTATGAGGGTGGCAATCTTTTAAAGTTTCTGAGGGACATTGAGCACAGTAATGAGGTGGTACTGGACCGCTGGAACATCGACATCACCCCTGATGGCAAGGAGGAGAGGGGAGATCCAGTCCCTTATAGCATAGTTAATAACTACTTTTCTATCGGAGTGGTGAGTTTGTGCAGTTTTATTCCTACTCTCACTCACATTTAATACAGTTATACGGTTAATCTTATTTAGGTTTGTGAGGGACAGATCAAAGGGCACATGGGCACACACTACTTCACAATAGTACACCTTTAGACAGTACACATAATGCATGTCTATGGAATATGTCCATGTTTAGTTTCTTATTGTGAAATTACAACTATAGACAGGGAGCGGTGCAGTGGCTCAGTGGCTAGCACTGTCGCCTCCATATCAGGTGGAGTGCCCTGGGTCCTTGTGGTGTGAATTTGGCATATGCACTTTGTGCATGTGTACTTTGGTTTCCTCCCACATTCAGAATATAATGTATATTATATTATATTATATTATATTATATTA